>JABUQX010045221.1:10000-15000 GCA_015478945.1 Trachelipus rathkii | reverse complement strand
TAATTTCAACAATGAAATATATAAAGTCAAAGCAATTTAGGCAAGCCTAACCACTCATTCTACTATCTATATGGGTGTCAAACTAATCAACTGAAAATGAGAAAGTAATTGTCAGTTGAAAAATTTGGAAACAAAAAGACCTATCAAAGAGCTAGTGTGGATGAATGTGTAACAGGATTCATAGGTTAATGGTTCATTGAGTGGAACTGTTCTAAGTAAATTTTGGAAACTATCCCTATTTTTGTTCCACTCATCCATGGCATAGAGATTGTATTTCCATCTACTGTACTAAGACTAGTTGCCTCACAAACTTTAACTTTTTAGTGGTAGACTTCAGCCACTAATTGTGTTTCCATCATCATAATTTTGTAACACCTAGCCAGGTGTAATTGTTCAACAATGGAACTCTTGACCTTATATTGCAGTCATCAGTTTTTATAATCTTATTCAGAATAGCTCCTGTATGATCTTCAATTGGTTCATTGAGTGGAGGTCATCTAGGTAAATTTTTGGAACCTATCCCTATTTCAATTCCACTCATCCATGTCTAGGAACAACCACTCCAACTCAGGTCAGCTGATAATTTACCTTCATATCTTACTGATTTACGGTCTTCTACTCTTAGTGACTATGAGGAGACTTGTATGATAGAGCTTGACAAATCAGATGTTTTTGACAAACTCAGCAAAAACTAACCAATAGAAATTTTCTCGGGATCCTGCACGATAAATGTGAAATCTGAAAATTCAAAATGGAACCAAAAGAAACTTTCAAACTCAAATTTCTAACTTTTGTTTCTAATGGAACTAAAAAAGTATTTTTCTTTATGAAATTTTTCCTGTCAACTTATCTACTGAGTTCCGATTTGTTTTTATTGAATATCTTATGGGAACTATTGGGTAATTTCCCATTGGAAATTCAAAATTTCTCATCTAATAACAACAATAAATCCAATGGGAAATAACATTGGTATTTTAGCTTTGCAGGGTCGAGTGTGTTAGGCTTCATTTTTGAAACTTCCTCTTTCACTGCTTAGTCGTGGCTAGTTTTCTCTCAAATCGTCCACAGGACTCTGCATTATCTCTTACTCAATTATTTTTTTTTCATTGCCAATATTTTCAACTGCGTTTTTAAATCTATTTATCATTATGCCGATGACTCAACTCTTCATCCTTCAATTCATTTTCAAACATTTCTTTCCATAGAGCTGCTTTTCTACTTCAATTTTCTAATTCTATTCCTATTACGCTGGATGGGGTCTCCCGCTTGAGATACATACCTAAGCTTATGAAATTCCACTCTATAAAACCTCAATTTCCTCATACTTTTCATCTTCCCAAGTTTACTCATTCTCCATTTCGGCAGCTCTACCTCTTCACATGTGAGAAATATTTGTTAATATTCTTGGCCTGAACATTAACAAATATTATCTTCGTAGCCCAAAAATGCAAAGGTTGCTAAGGTGGCCACAAAGAAGCTGAGTCTTTCGTTCAAGTTGAGAGAGTTTTTACTTTCTGTGCAGCCACTTCAATTTTATAAACGCCTCATCAATCATTATATGGAGTACTTTTCTTACATATGCAGGACTACTCTTCCGTACATCTTTCTATATATGTCGAGTCTGGAAAAACCCAAAAAACAGTTCGTTTCTCTTTAAATCTCTTAACCATTCACCCCAGCTACTTGACATTAGATATCTACCTCTTTAATTAAATACAATGTGCCCCAAGATGGTGTACACTTCGCTCCAAATTCCACAATCCTAAAAGCACGAGGCACAGCGTTATGAATTATTTTTGCTTATAGTTGACAACTTTAAGCTTGCCTAGTGTGGTACCTCTTTGGTTGTCAGTTGGTATTAAAAAATTTTTATTGGTTAATAAAAAGTCTGGAAATTTCCAATTGTTATTATCAGAGGATGTAAAGGTAGAGTAGATATGGAACATACTTTTTACGTGGCCTTTTTCAATGATTTTAGTGATTATATAAAGTTGGTGCTATCAAGCTGCCTTACTTAATTTTTAGCCTGTTCACGACGTCGCACTGACCACGTCAGTGATCAAAATGTCTCGTTGTGGACGAATCACTGACGTCATCAGTAATGAGTTATACATGACTTATCTTACCCGTGCTTCTTGTAGATTTTTATCGTACCAATGATAACGAAAGATGCTTTCCTACGATATTTTGCATATTTTTTTCAAAGAAACATTTTTGCTGCATCATGAAAACAAAATGAAATGAAAACAAAAGGATATAAGAACAAATACTCTAATTATTTATTTTTCATCAGGTCTACATGAAATTTTCAGAGAAGATAGGATTTGCTGAATAACATCTTTTATTTTGGTTATTGTTTTATTTACTCAACTATTCTGCCTCGGGCACGGGAAACAACAAACTCATCCCCACCCCCCAAAAAAATATATTGGGTAGCTTTACCAAAAATATACCTCAAATAAAAGTTGTGTAACTTTACCACTCCTTTAATATTTAAAAGTTATTGGCAGATCGGATGTACAATAAAAATGTAGAACAAAATAATATATATATATATATTATTATATCATATATATAGTATATATATATATATATCTGTTAATGCATGGAATATAAAAGTTCATATAATTATAAATATATTAATATACTATATATAGATATATATATAGTATATATTAATATATATAATATTATATATGACCTTATAAGTTACATTGTGTAGATAAATGTTTTTTTAACTTTTTTTTTTTTCATATATTATTTATATATAATACTAGTAATTTTAAATTGTGAACGAGAAAAAAGATACGAAATATGAACAATATTAGAAACTAATTAGAAACTAATTATAACGTAAGGTTCATTTGCGGAAAAAAGAAAAAGCATTTCAGTGCCAAATCTTGAAAGAATTTAAGGTAGGGTAAAAAATAATGTTTTTGTTTGGAAAAATTCGCTATCGATTTTTTTCGCATATATAGATTCTGTGAATACATAACAAAACATATCATAATCTGAATTTAGGGGGTAGTAAACCGCAACCTAACACTATATGGATCGATGATGCAGTAAAACTCAACTTAACCTATATGGGTCAACGATGCTGTAAATTTCAACCTAACCTACATGGATCTACTTTGCCTTAACAGATTTTCTCTTGTTTTCGGGTAATAAATTTACACTACAGAAAATATCCCGAGACGTTGCTCTGTCTCGGGCCCTACCAAACGTACGATTTGTAAAAAAGTATGATATTATTAAATAATTACTATTTTTTTTGTATTTAAAATTTTTTGATCCTGTTTATTCAGTGAAATTTATTGTTAGTATCATATAATAACAATACATGAAAAAAAAAAAAAAAAAAAATATCTGCACCATGGAATTTATAAGAAATTTATATTATATAATATATATATTATATATATATATATATAATATATATATTTATGAGAAAAAATATATATATATATTATATATATATATATATATATATATATATATTATATATATTATATATATATATATATATATATATATTTATATATATTATATTTCAAAGCGAAGATAACATACGATATTGTATATATTTTTTTTATTTTAACTTTTGCCATCACTATCCTTATACTAGTATGACGCTAACCAATAAAATAGATCTGCTGCCATAGCCAGGAAACACCACTCAAAATTTTAATACAAAAAATAATTATTTAATATCATACTTTTGTCTACGAATCTCACATTTGGCAGAGTCCAGGACAGAGCGACTTCTCGGGATATTTTCTATAGTGCAAATATCTTACCCTAAAACAAGATAAAAGTCTGTTAAGGCCAAAGTAGATCATGTAAGGTTAAGGTCAATTACTGCATCCTCGTCAAGATTAGGTTAGGTGAGTTTGCGCATCCGTCGGTCCATATAGGTTTAGGTTGCGCGTTTACTGCCCTTTAAGTTCAGGTTGTGATATGTTTTTTATTTTACACAGAATTTATATATGAAAAAAAAAACAACATGGAACGTTTTTTACCCAAAAACATTATTTTTTTACGTAACCCTTAAATTCTTTCACGTATTTAGCACTTATAAATCCGGTTTTCTTTCTCATGCAAAATGAACATTTTTGCTTACTTTATTATTAAATTTTTAATATTTTCACATATTTATCTGCGCCATGAAACTTAAAAAGGTTATAATATATATATAATATATATAATCATATATATATAGATATAAATATATACTATATATATATATAATATATATATATATATAACTATTATATTATATAATATATATATATAATATATATATAATATATATAGTATATATAGATATTATATATATATATACTTATATATATACAATATATATATATATTATATCATATATATATAATATTATATATATATATATATTATATATATTATATATATTATGAAAATATATATATTATATATATATATATATAAAGTCATACTGTTAGTAAATCTACGGAGTAACCGTACGATTTCGCAGCCAAATTACAGTCGATAAGGGTTAATAGTGGCTTCTATTTAGTGTTTATGCCATCTTCTTAGAAATTTCTAAAGAAAATTAAGAGATTGGCGCCCGTTGGGACACTTTTAAACGAAAGTAAACAGATGTGAGAGCCAATTTGAATAGGTTTAAATTTAGGATGCGAACTGAATCAGTTATGGATTGGAATTGGTGTCGCTGTCGAATTCTGTTACCACTTATCTAATTGTAGAGAGAGCTACGAAAGAGAACCTTCACAACCGCACCTTCAAACTAGTTATTTTCTGCAGTATGTTGGCTTGTATTGAATGTTTTTAGTAATGGTGATTGAAAATACAAAATATTAATTAATTTTTATATATTGTCTATTTAACTTAACGCTACTAAAATAAGTAAAGAATATAATAGATTGCCAGCCAGCGACTGGGCCAGACGCGGGCTGTAGCACCCTGACGACCGCTGTGGCCGCCATGATGACCCGACCGCCGCG
>JABUQX010045221.1:0-5000 GCA_015478945.1 Trachelipus rathkii | reverse complement strand
AATCTTTTAATCGAGTAATCGGATTTGGTCAAATTAAGAGCTATTTGAGTTAGCGATTATTGAACTAACTTATATATATACCATATAATATATATATAATTATATATATATATATATATATATATATATCTATATAATATAATTATTATATATTTAATAATATATATATTATATATGAATTAATATATATATATTATAATATATATATATATTGAATATATAAGAAGGTTACCCTCAACTTTATATATTTCTTTCATTAGGTAATAATATAATCATACTATTGGAATAAATTAATTATATCTATTATAACCTAAGATATATAATATATGATATATATTAGTTGGTCGACCTTCCATGCAATGTATACTAAGATCAGGAATTACTCATTCTAAAACTATCCTGGGTATGAGTACAAATGATCTAGCACAATGAATACTTACTTACAAAGGAAATATACGAAACAGAAACCAAACTAATAATACTTTTATCGGAGCACTCATAAAAATCAGCAGAGAAAGTAAAGCCCTTACACGTTCACCACTATTAGTTACGAGGCTAATACGGCTTTCTTTATCCGATACGCTTTTCTAATATTTGATAAATACTAAAAAAAGGAAATTAGTTATAAATAAAAAATATTAAAAGACCGGATTATCAAACATTAATTGTAATGATAACGTCTGTTATGTTGTCATTAGCATATATCATGCATCTTTATGAAGAACCCACTATACTGCTTCCAGTGTTAGTGCGAAATAGGTCGAAAAATATTAGATGGTCAGGGGAAACGAAAACAATATTATAAAACTATGATCCCTTCTCTTCTAGCATATCAGGAGTGTTAACCCGACCAACGATGGGGATCAAAGTTGATGAGGGGTGCAGTGGGCTATAGAAAGTAGGCGGAAAAGTCAAATTCCACTCGCTGACAGACGAGTTCAGAAATAGAAGACGCAGATGAGGTATTCGGAGGAGATAGATATTAGACTCAACAGAAGAAGACATCATCCGAATGTTGAACCAAAGGAAGGTGATGCATCTTGGACCAGAGTCATCTTTGGAGATGTTCAACTTGCTATTGGTAAGCTAAAACTTGAATTACCTGCAAATCCCCTCAAGACCTAAGAAGAACCGGATATTCAGGTGCCTCCAAAATTGACTTAAAGGCGATCAATACGAACACTTTTTGTGGTATGCATAATCTCCAAGCTTCAGGAATAAAAGAGCTGTCCCAAAAGGGAAGGTGAATGAATTCGGAAACTCCAGTTCGTTTCATGCAATAATGAGTATATCATCAAGGCAACTTAAAGTCTCCACATGTCTGTAAGAAACAGAAATGAAAAATTTCAGCAGACGCAAAGGAGTTTTGCCAAGTAAACAGACTGAAAAGAATGGATTATTGGAAGAAAAAAGATCACAATCATCCTTCTGCCAGTCAATGCGATCTTAAAGACCAGTATAGACTTACGCATAGTAGCAGAGGTTGGAAAAGCCACGCGAAAACCAGATCAAATGTATAGACTCCGCTTTCAAACTAGATACTTCTGTATGTGTACAATGTACGAGTGGGAGCTGCAAAACTGGGGGGGCGGGGGGAGAAAAAAATCAACTAAAAAAAAAATTCGAAACAGTTTTGCCGATAGTTTGGATATGGGAAAGACTTCTTATCATATTTCTCATTGCGGTTTTGAGGCAGGAATGAAAATAACGAAAAATGGATAGATGAATTGCTGGATGTGAGAACAGGCGGAAAATGACAGCGAATGTCAATGTGGATATTCTGAAGCTGGTGAAGGGATTATAACGGCTCCACATTATACAGATTTTATATGGAGTTGCATTTTCAAATTTAGCACTGTTTGGCAAACAAACCAAAAGCGAATGCCTGAGCCAGAATAACGTTCCCTAGTCAGCCGAAATGGGACGCTTGCCGAAGGGCACTTGAAATTCTCTATGGGGTGTATTTTAGTGATCGACAACAACGTATCGAACAGCCTCCAGTATTCTTGCGAGGGGTAGAAAGGATAAGCGTTCCGGAGTTTAGGTATGGGTTTTAGGTATGGGAGTGAAGAAAATGCCGAAGTGGCGGGATTTCTAACTTAATCCTTTTGCAGTTAGATTCTACGCCGTCGATAGCTAAATCATTGATCCCAAATGTCCTCAACGAGAATCTTCCATGTCTTTCAGTTTCGGTAAAGCTTCAGTACAAGCGCAGAGATTAAATGTTAAAAGAGTTAAAGAGGAAATGTACATTTCATTAGTTTTTTCAATGGAACTCAAACATATATTGAGATGTGCGAAATAATATCTCTTACAGATATGAGAGAAGAACTCCATTGCAAGGGCTGACTGCTTGGCAGTGATAAAACTGAATTGACAGAAAGAAGGTAAAGAACCTCTCAATTTTAACAAAACACCCGTTTAAAACGAGCGCGTACCTTGCGGCCGAGCTGTACGAACCCTCCCAATGCACTCCCCAAGCGCGCAATTAATTTTATGATTTTCATTTACCCAATTTGTGGAAATAGATGATATCATCCCAACATAATGTATAGTGGAAAAAAGCTTAGCGCCGGATACCAAGGAACAGTGAGCGGTGCAAGAGTGCTCAAAAGGCATAATAAAGACACGATGACTAGGTACTAAACACGGTGGAAAAGGTTGTTCACTGCACCAATTATAAGGATCATAAGGGAAAAAAGGGTCGGACGTTGAGACAATGTAAAACAGGAAGAGAAAAGGATTGTGAAAAGATATGTGTTGAAGAAAGGAAGTGCCTAAGGGGATTAAGGGATAAATCAATAGGATTACGGAACAAAGCTCTACGAAAAGAGATTAGAGAGCGACAAACCCACCGTCCTCAATCTAATTACACATTTATATATATATAATATATACTATATATATATATATATATATATATATATACTAATATTATATATATATATATATAATATTATATATATATATATAATATATACTATATATATATATATATTATATGCTACAGTACTGATGATAGATTCTATTCTGACGGTTGCATTCGAATGTCTTGACTCGCATAGAAAATTCAAATTAGTTCGGAAGCGGCTACCTTATTCCAAACTCAATCTTCCACATGATGGAAACAGCCATATATCATGTTGTTCTGACACTTTCTCTCCACAATTCGTGAAGGTCAAACTCCTCAGGTCTTTCCAGAATGTTGTCTAGCTGTTGACCGAAGCTGCGTAAGGATAGAAACGAGAATAAAAGGTGTCTCCCTGTTGTAAAATAAAGGTATTATATATATATACTATATATATATATTTAATATATATATATATATATAGATATATATAACTCTCTTAGTAAGGTATCAAGTGATATAGGAGATAGTGTGCATTACTCGATTAGTAATTAATCATGTCAGAACACGGCCGAGATAATATATATATATATATATCAGTATAGATAGGTAATACGCCTGAATTCTTATAATATACTATATACTATGATATACTATATTATATATATATATATATATTCTTATCATATTAACTATGGTCGTAAATCGGTCAATGAAAAGTATAAAGAATACGTATGTGAAGATGCCACACCAATGGCCGTTGCTCTATGAACGATTTCTGGTTGCACAGCTATAACGAAATCTTGTACACAGAAAGTCATGTGCAAATGTAAATTGGTTTTACATGTTATATAAAACATCCTACATAACCTAGTTTCCCTCTATACGTTTTCGAAAGCATACTCAGTATAACAGTTAACCAATGAACTGCGTTCTGCTCAAGAACAGGACTGTAATAGCTGAGGGCAAAATTGGCGAGGAGGATGGGAGAAAGCATTAAGAGTTAAAATGCCCACGACAATAGTAGGCGATAGTACACATTCTGTCCATCTAGAGGGACACACCAAAAGACAATTTATCGAGTTTACACTCTAAGTGCGAGATCGCATACAACATAATAAGTACTTGCGCAGTACCTTATGAAAGTTTAAAACCATTCTTCGTTTAACAAGCAGTGATAATGATATGAATTTGGTGTTACTGCTAAACTCAGACATTAGAGATAATTTATTCTAAAGCAATAAAACCAGGTTGCAGAGTTTTCGCTGGATCCAATAAACAAACTATACTCTCGCATTAATATTCTTCCTGTATTGCCTCGAAGAGTGAAAGGGTGAACAATTTCCTTGTTTCGAACATTTTTCTTGGGCCAAGTAATATGCTATAGAGATCAGTCTTTGTATATATATATATAGTATCTTTTATGCTATTATATATTTATATATAATCTAAATTGAAGTATGTCATAAAATGACGAATTGCACTATAAATTCACAATATTTGACACATAGTATATGATTTATAAGTATGTATAAAGTCATCTGTGATACTATCCATACATAAGATTAGAGCCATTCCATACTAGTTTATGATAATAACATGTGATCCGTGACATTAACTAGACTATTAGCAGTAGGTTGTAACTTTTTATATATAAGCTACATGTATAGATTGGACTGGTTATGTCTCATAAATAGGAGTTACAGTTAGTAGCGACTAAGTATTAGTAGTAAATGAATAGTCTGCATTGGGAAGAGAAAGAGCTGACCAGTAATCGATATCCTCGTGTTAATGATATAGTCCCTATTGACCAGTGAGGCCTCAGAAAGGACGGAGTAGCGCTAGCTTCATAGCGCGTAGGGTGAGTTACATGACTGCAAGCTAATGGGAAAACCGATGAAATAACCACATGGGTTAATAAATAAGACCAGGGGCTACTCAGGAGCGGTGAAAAAAAATAACATTTTTGATTGTGAGCAAGGCAATACTTCCATCGGAATGAAACTTATAAAAAAAATTATTTTATTCTAATATTTTTAAATCCCATCCTTATATACTATGCTATTTAAGAATTTTATTCGGAGCAAGCATTGTCCTAGAGGGTGATCGAACTGACAAAACGGTTGATCCGTACATTACGCTCCCGGAGCAA
>JABUQX010045220.1:0-2500 GCA_015478945.1 Trachelipus rathkii | reverse complement strand
GACATGCGGGCCGTGCAGTAGCATTTCGCTCTCGAGCGCCAACATTCACTCCGCTCCACCACTCTCCGCCGCGCGCGCACACGCTCACCAGTGATTCCGCTCTTCTCTTCGCTCTCCTCGTTCTCCGATCCTCGTCCAAGGTCACTCGCCAAGGACCGGAAGCCGCCGCGGAACCACAAGATACGACCTCCTGTCGAACTAGCACCTCCTCAGGGAAGCAACCGGAACAGCTCAATAAAGAAGAGGCGGCCATTTGACCCCTCTGTCAGCGACTTTGCTGTCAGCCATCTATACATGAGAGGGGGTCCAAAACAGCACGATTTTCCTCTCACGGGAGTGGAGCAGCCGACGAAATTGTTGCTCAGCGGGTATCATTGTGTCCCCAAGAATACGAAGTTTTTAAGCGACTGGATCCTGAGCTCAAGTAAATTACACAAGAGTAGTACTTGGCTAATGGAACTCACACACTCTCGCGCACAAAATGCACAACTCATTCACCAGCCATGCAACTCTGCAGGATAATAGTTTGAAGCACTGAGGGGGAAGAGTATGGAGAGGTTTCGGTCAGGAAAGACGGCAGACGCACCTACACTGTAAATCCACCGTGAACATCGAAACGAGACACGAGTTATGTTTATAACAAGGCAGCAGGGTGGCTAGATTTCGAGAAAGGGGCCATAACCAAACAAATGGTCTGAGCAGGGAACAGCCAAAGTGCTATCTCTCTCTCTCACTCTTTTTGCAAACCACTCGCTCTCCCTCACCGATGTTGTAAACTGTTGTTCTGAAACTCAGTAATTAGGATTCTGAGGCTATCTCTCGCCAGCTCGGTGTCCAGAGCAGACAGTATTTAGGTTTGAAGCGAAGAAACTTTGCTCTCTCATGATGCCTTCCTTTTGGGCACCCACACTGCATCACATTGGACTCAATTCAAGCTCACCCAGGAGGACGATCGGAAGGTTCTAGTGGAGATAGGGACAGGCTCGTTATGGATGAAATCCAACAGGCTTGTAGTAGAGTTGGGGAGGGTTGACCACTAAGCTACACAGCACAGTCTAGTTTCGATCGGATTGGGGCGATATAGAGACGCAAAAAAACTTGCGATCAGCACCCGAAAATTTTGAGGCGAGTTGACACAATAGGTCAAGCACGCGATGACAAGTAGTTTTCAGGAGTTTAATGTGCGGTCCGCATGTTACGTATTCATCTAGAATGAATCCAAGAGTTTTGACCTGTGAAGTTACAGGGATGGGCGAACCATATAAGGTTAGGTTCGCAGGAAGAAGGTGTCAGGTTTTTTGATTCCTTTTTTTCTTAAAAAGTACAGCTGAGGTTTTTGTAGGTGAGAAATGGGAGTTACCCCCATTGTGAAATATTCTCAAAAGCTAGTTGAAGTTGCCGTTCACGAAAAGGCAGTCTACATTGGTTATATATAGCGCAAGGTCACTTAACCATAGAGACGAAAAATTGACCGTCGCTGGATAGAAGTAACGATGCATTAAATCCAAGAGCAAATAGTAATTCACTTTGAATACTACCCTGCGGAACCCCTTCATCCAGAGTAGAGTTGCTTGACAGAATAGGAAAGAACTGAACCTAGATGGATCTATTTGATTTTTTTTTGTTTTTTTACAGTTGTCACCACCACTCACGGGCAGAGCCCTATTCAAGGAGGGGGTGTTGCACACATCAGTTATTCATCAACTAACGCAAACTACGCAGATGAGCACAGACGCATGGCTTTAAAGGAGAGACGATAAATTCAAGCAGAAAAACACCAGAAGAGGAAGCGAACTCTCCTACAAAACAGACGGTGCGCCAGGAAAGAAGGGAAGCACACCGCGCGCACAAGCCTGGCCATTACCCAATATTCAACACAAAAACTCATGGGTTGCGCCGGACGAACAGCACCCACTTATGCACTAGGGCGTTCGGTAAAGGTGGTGGTACGCGGATGAGTAGTAAGTTCCCTCGAGCACTGCCGCCTGCCGGGCTTACCTATAGAAAAGTGAGATAAAGCACTACATCGCGCCGCAAAGAATAGAGGGTCAAGTGAACCTTGGAAAGTGCCAGAAACAGTTTATACAAGGGTGGATGACGGCCCCTGGTATAGCATTGGGAGCAACTGAGCTAGAAGAGAAAAAAAAGTCTCGCAGCCTAAAACAGGAACCCCAAGGTTTCTTGGAAGCCGCCCTAGCAACCATTGTGATGTGAGGTTTTCAAGACCATTTTTTGTTTTTTCATGTTAAGGCAAGGATGTTTATATTGTCAACAGGAGAGACGACAGAACCGTCGAAAGAGATAGGGAAGTTAGAGGTTGTCTTAGAGATGGGAGATTTGCAGAAGTTGGGTTTTAAAGGAATTGAATTTCACAAGTTGAGACGACCCCACCCGGAAATTCTATCCAGTCAGCGAGAATAGAATCGGGAAGATTAAGACGGGAGGATTCTAGAAGTAAAAGAGGAGCAGAAATTAAATGAGTTGAAATCTCTCTTTCCGC
>JABUQX010045219.1:40000-47686 GCA_015478945.1 Trachelipus rathkii | reverse complement strand
ACACACAACAGGTTGAGCATGTAGGCGATTATAATCTGCGAGTAAATTCATGGTTAGTATATTATCCTATACGTTATGTCATAAAATATATAAAAAAATTACTCTATAGATCAAAATCAAAGCTCCCGACGGAGTCATACAGTCTAAACGAACCTTAGAACATATATGACGAAATATAATTAGTTATACAAAGCTCAGTTATACGATATATATCGTACATCTTTTAAATGAGTGAAAATAGTATTCCTATATATATATATAGTATATATATTATATTATTATATATTATCTTATATATGATAGTATATATATATATATATATAAAAAGATAAAATATATTAATTATAATATTATATTTATGAATATAATTATATATATAATATATAATTAATATTATATAATATAGTAATATATATATATAATATAATGATAGTATATATATATATATAATATGTATATTATATATATTCTACATATAAAGAGACGGTGTAAAGATAGAACGCAGAATCCTAATTATCTATGAAGTGTGCCCATCCAATTTGATAACCACATAAACTAAACTTAAGAACTTATTAGAATATTATTATTAAATAATAATTGATAATTTGTTAATTAATGATAAAATATTTTTAAACTTAAGTGATTACACTAAATCATAAAATAATTTGCACAGTACAGCAAATAATATAATAATAAGAATCAATATTAAAATGTTAAATGAAGTACCTACGCATTGGACCCCTCTACGAAATGTTACCATGTACACATAATTACCATTTATTAAATAAATAATATATAATATCAGAAGTACCGCACTGGGCCTATAGACTGTCTCCAAGTCAACCGACATAATAACAAAATTGATAAAATTATAATCTATAATATAATTAAAGAAGCTGCATTGAACACCTTATCTAAGAATGTCCAGAGACCCATATATAATATATATATCATGGTTAAACAATACTTATAGATAAGACTAGTACATGGTAATTTTAGGACTGTCCAGTCACCTCATTAAAATTAAATTAATTATTAATAGTAGGAAAGGTTATATGTAATATTTTTAGAATGTCCCCGGTTACCTACCTATAATAAGTTAACAATTAAATATTGATCTCGGGCAATACTTAATATACGTAAGAAAACATATAGCCTATCTTGACGCCTATTCATATAACCATAATAATATAGGCGCATCTATAAATGGTACGATTAAGATAAAAGCTAAATGGTTAACTTAAATTCAAAATATAGTTCCAAGTCAACTTAATGAAATATGAATAACAATAATAACTTAAGATAGTCCGCTAATGGTCCTTTTTAATAACTGTTATCAAAGTTGTCAGCGAGCAAAAGGACCTAGAAGTATTAATATATATATATATATATATATATATATATATAAGTGATCTACTATAGTATTGTCCCCCAGTCTAGAATGTCCCCGTCTAGCCCATAAGTAGTATAGATACTAGTATATAGTATAAAAAATTTAGAATTAAAGATAAAATTTATAAATAATTAAATTACAATGTATGATTATAAATGGAATGTATTTATACTAAATTAATAAGTAATATACATACATGGGCCTTAACCCTAAGACTGTCCATAGTACATAACAATATATACAAAAATTGATAATTAAGCATAAAATTAAAATTTAGAAGTCGCATGGGCCTATCTTAGACTGTTACAAGTCAATTCATAAATACTTATGTATATAGTAAAATTATTATAATTCTTAAATTATTTAAAAAATATTAATTTATGGTTGGTATGAGTAACATAGTCCCTAGATTAGGCCCATGGGCGGCGTGTCTGAGTTTGAGTCACATAATATTTAATTGATGTTAATATAACTTAAATAATGACGATTGTGATTTGCCTGGACATTACAGGTGAAAGGGCAAACCAATAACGGGCGATGTAGAACTATTTAAGTGTATTTATTGACCTCTGATTATATTATTGTTGAGTTCGTGACCTGTGAGACAGATGTTAAGGGTTATTTTTCGGATATTGATTAGCCTATCTTAATTATTTAGTGACGAAAAGGTCGACATAACAAAATATGTAATGACACAGAATTAGACGTATATCTTCAGAGAGATTATTACCATGACAATATTGCAGTAAATTTTTTATGGGTAAACGCAGAGAGACTATTACATACGCAAGAGGGTTCGATGCGGCTTATTCAATATATTTAACATTTGTTGCGATAACCAGCTGAGATACCAAACTGACCAATTATGTATATAAAGGATGGTGACTTGCTCTGAAGTTATATATTAATTTTTGCTTTAATTTTATTACGACTATTGTCATCTGACATTTTTGCGCAATTACATGAGTGAGCAATGACAACTTATGTATTTTTTAGTAATATTTATCTTTTATATTAGTTATGTGAGTTAGACGACTGAGAACATCTCCTAGTGAATTTCGAGCTCGCAATTACGGCTATATAAGTGTATATTCTATAATTTTATAGGTTGAAGTCAGTCGTTACACTATGGATTAGTTGTTAAGGACGGTGTCCAAAAGTGTATCTTGTTCATTCATTATATACGTTATATTAGTGTATGTAGCTTGGGAACAGTTTGTGTAGTATAAAAAAGGATTCAGTGAGCGCGAGAAATCCTCTTATGCTCTTGTTAACTATAATTGTGTGATATATTATGGAGGTATGACCGAATGAGGGATTGACGTATTCTCAGAAGTAAGTAAATAATGCACACAAATACACCTTAGAAGATAAGTATATACAACTGAATAATTATTAAGAAGAAGTGCTTAGCGATTAACCTTCTAACACTAGTGAACAATGATTCAGAGTGTCTGCAACCACACATAAGACAATATGTTGAAAGAAATATTAATACGAATTAGAGGAGTTGAATCCTTATGGTCGATGAGTACATATCCCAGTCCACACATTATGAGAATAGTATAATTCTATCAATTAAGCCTTCATCTGCCCCTCTAGGAATGTCCAGTGCAGTAATCCATAATGAAATAATAAATAAGAATAAATATTAAGAAATGTCAATCTTATATTAGCCCTGGCAACAGAGAGGAGGTTCTGCCAGTACCTTATAATAAGTCTAAGGTAATATCATTCAATTGTAATTTATTTAATATATCAATAATGAGTATGAAAAACCCTCGAGTCAGCATTCGACAATCGGTCGCTCTGAGAAATGTCTCCCTAGTTCATAAGCTCTACAGATTAAATGATCGCGTAGTTAGAGATTTTAACGAAGTTCCGCATGCAGTTCACTGTATTTTGTTTATGAGTAGAGTCTCCGTTCTAGAATTCTCTTACATATACTTCACATAATTAATTGTGTATAGTAAAAGGAGCAGACTTAGCCGCCGATCTCATACACCACCAATGGTGTAAAGTTAGCTCGATATTACATATCACCCATTAACATAATAGCCATATAGATAATACTTGAAGACCGCAGGGCATCTAGACTTGCCCTCAATTCTTATAATAATATAGTTTAGAAGAGAAGTAAAAAGAGTAGAAGTTATGTAGTAAGTAGTATGCAGTGCCTGAAATTGAGAGAACCCGTCTAGTGTAAATAATACCCTCAGTCAACTGTCATAGTTTACAAAATAAGAGTTACTAAGTGTATAATTACTTATGATATAGATAAAGTAGTATACCGTATAGGTCCTTTATTAGATATCTGTCCCAGTTGACCAACCAATAATTGAATATAAAAGCAAGAACACTGCATAAGGTACCTATCCTTAGAATTGACTCCAAGTTAAAACCCATTAAATAAGTAATAATAAATAATAATATTTATAAGATAAGTATATAACGCATTAGGCCTAATCTATAGACATACTATACACTGCCTATTTACTTATCCTCATAAAGCACAAAAATTCATAACCCCTGATAGTTGCTAAGTTAACGTTGCGCCGCATATTTCAGCTATTATATATTCGTCTTAATTTATTAAATAAAGTGAGGTTATGACTAAATATTTGGTTGACAATATATTATCAAAAATATATAGACTTATTTATTAATATCTTTATTTATATATATATAGCTGAACATTATACAAAAAAATGATATATATCGTATATATATTAGGTCCTGACTGTCATCTGGTCATAATTTATAATTTACAAATTGTTTAACTAGTACCTATAGGCCCCTAGCTCTTGGGTTCAAAATCTTTATTACAATTGGAACCAATTAAAACAGCAGCAACCTTAAACAGAATTCTTACAAGAGACTATACGGTTTGATGACCAATAAGTATTTATTGAACAAATTGAAAAAAATTATTAAAACTTCATTAAAATATATATGATATTTTATATATTTTATATATATTTATTATATACCTTTTACTGTTATTATGAAGAGTTTAATGAACTATGACAATATAAAATATAAAATTCATAAAGAAAATAAATAAATAATTAAAAATAAGATATTACTAATAGAAATCAGGGTGAATCAAATATCATTAGATTCATGAATTAGATTATATTTGATTATGAACAAAAACATGATAACAGAGTAAGAATCAGTTGATTGTTTGATAATTTGTACTCTTTAACCTCTGTCTGAGTGGCACAACTCGTGCCTATGATTATATTTTACCTATAAAATGATGTGAAGGCGTAGTAATGATGTAACATATTGAGTTATTAAGTATGACGCTAGTTAAGTTTTGTTATGTTATAAGGTACTAACATTATATAATAACGCTATAGATACTAATACCTGAACATTATATTATAGGTCTTTATAATCTTACCCAAATTTAGAACCTTTACTATCTTAGCTTCAATCTCTCTATCTTACTACTTATATGTATACTTATCTATCTGCATTGTCTCCTTACTTCTCTCTTCATCGTTATATCTGCTACTATGTATCCATCTATCTCGTCTCCTCATTTCTTTCTCTCTCTTCATCTCTTTATCTCAGATCTCTCTCTTCTTTCATCTCTTACTCTGCTCTCGCCGTCTGTAATATCTCTATCACTATATCTCATCTCCGCTCTCTCTTTATCTCTGCCTCACTCTCTCTCTTCTCCCTCCCCTGTCATCTATACTATTCATCACTTACCCTCTCTCCTACTTCTATATTACACTGTAATACTAATTACTTTATTTACGCTATCTCTCTTATATACTCTCGGTATATATATATACTCATTACTATATATTACTGATATTCTGCTCTCTATATATATCTCCATATACTGCTATCTAGTCTACTTACTATACTATACCTAGTTACTATTCTTCATTGTACTCTATAATTATTTACGTATATATTATACTATAGGACCGCTTTTTTACTTCATGCCACGACATTATTATTGTTCTTTCTGATCAAATGAAATGCTTTTCGAAACAAATAATTTAGCTTTAATCTAAGTCTAAAATTAAGAATTCACTTCCCATCTACGAAACAATATATGTCCAACTTTATCTTGCTGAAGTTCAAAAAAGTTAATAATCTAAGAAAAACTAATTCTTTTGTCAACATTTATCTGAGAGATACCTTATAAATAATGGAAATAAATTGGTCAGCCCTAGAAGCAGTGTCCTCGCAAAGGTGGGGTACGCGTACCGGGGGGTACGCAGAGTGGATACTTGGGGTACGCCAATATGTGACCTCCTCACGATCACTTGGCGATTACTGTACTTACACTTGTTCAAGTGATGTATACTATTATATCTATAATATACTTCATCTACAAGTGACTATGAGTAATATATATAGTATATATTTATACATATATATATAATATATAGTATATAGTATATTAATTATTATTATACTATATATTATATTGACTATATATGCTTATGTAAAAAAATATACGTAAATTCTAGTAGTATATACTATATTATATATATTACGTATTATTTGCAATGCACCACGCCGTTAAATTTATATTTTCTAAAAACTTTCCATATTGGGAGATGTAGGGTGTTTTGGTTTTAATTTGGCTTCACACCTAGAACTCGGGAAGTGTTGGCACATGGCAGGGGTTATTCATAATGTGTGCATCATACTATCTCGCTTACTGTTGACATGCGACCTGTGCTGTCTGGATCTTCATCACATGGTCATCACATTATCAAGTCACAGAAAAATGATGTGAGTCGCTTGGATTGTACCTTTTATTAATGCCAGTCCAAGACATATTCTACTGCTTCCCTCTCATTTACAATGTGACATCCTCATCGCACTCTAAGGTTGCTCCTATAATCCTTGCGGCTCTCGTATCCCCCTTCTGCGCTCCCTCCTTTCAACTCTTCTCTCATACGCTCGATCTCGGCATCTGACTGAACCACCCGTATCCTTGCACGATTCTGTCGTTCTCTCCCTGCGGTTATGTCTGTATAAGATCCATGTATCGTTTGTAAGCTAGCCCTGATGTGTGGTATCGTGATGCATTTTCATGGGCTATGAACACGCCTATCCAACCATCCCTAAACCATATTCAATTGAGATGTTACATGTCAGGAGCTTAACCTCGCATGAAAAATGGCCAGGAGTCTGATCCCTGAACTCATATTGTTTAAGGTTACGAGTTGGACGACTCTGTGCTAAGTATTTAGTTCTGCGGCTAGGTTGTCATCGGAGTAGCAAAAAATTGACGTCCTAAATGAAGGATCGCGAATGTCTATGAATATCACTCTTGAAGGATGTAGTTTGCCGCATATATTATTATTGACCCTGTTAGACTGTTCCTTAAACTAGTCACTCACGAATATGGAATTAGCCGTGCGAGTACCCATATGGCAAATATAATATAGCCTATATGCCCACACCTATATCACAGAGCACCTCCTATAAATTGAATCATTAGGGTGAAGATTGCAAGCAGTGAAAAGTGCTCACCTGCACGCTCTTCCTAAATTATCTGACGTCGCATTACAGATTACCATTGTAATGTGAACTCACTCTTCGACTACATTCTGTGAGTGTCCAATCTCCATACCGCTGTATGAAAATTGAATCGAGATAAACCCGATGCTGCCCTAGATGCAGGTA
The DNA here is from genome assembly GCA_015478945.1 of Trachelipus rathkii. Lineage (NCBI taxonomy): Eukaryota > Metazoa > Arthropoda > Malacostraca > Isopoda > Trachelipodidae > Trachelipus > Trachelipus rathkii. The sequence continues at coordinate 40,626 of JABUQX010045219.1, read as the reverse complement.
TATGGAGTGGCTCAGCATGATACAGACCTATTTAATCGTACTATGCCACTTTCATTTTCTCGTCGTCTTCTCAATTACAATGTGTCTGACAGCTCAGTGAAAATGGGCACATGTTTTGACCTCACGGAGTACCTGTGTTGTGCTTGTATAGCTTTTGGTTAATTATTGGAAACGATCGACGACAAGCACTGTCAGACGGAGGAATCTGTCATTATCTTTTCTCTAGTGAACGTCGCCTACGGTCGGCCGACCCTGCTGCGTAATATGGCTGTAGGTCGATGGGACTACGGTTGCTGCGATTCCCCATGAAACAGACTGTAGGATGTTTGGAGACTGACCAGTCGATTGGTTACCGAAAATTTCTAGTAGTGCTTTCAATGAGACCAAACGACTGTATCTCCTGGAGAATAGCTCCTTGTTCTCTCCTGTACAGGTAGTATTATACTCCTGATGTCACAGTTCACTCTTACTCTTATTATAAATGACAGTGCTTTAGCAAAGCTAACGACTTTACAGAATAAGGGTGTTGGTTTTTCTGTTAAGATGTGTGGAAAATTCGTGTCTTGCCAATCTATGTCTCGGCCTATGAACGGGCTTTCGGAATATGTCTCGTAATTCTGTTGGGT
>JABUQX010045219.1:10000-35000 GCA_015478945.1 Trachelipus rathkii | reverse complement strand
AATATCTAATTTCCTCTTCCCCTCCTCCAAAAAATAAGTATCAATCTAGTTAATTGATATATATACTAATATTAATATAATATTATATATATATATATATATATATATAAATATATATATATATATATATATATATATTATATATATATAATATATATAATAACACTATATATATATTTTATATTATATATATATATAATTATATATATATATATATATTAATAATATATATATATATTATAATATATATATATATATATATATATATATATAGTATATACAAGAAATTATAGAATAAGATTGTTAACTTACCAAATTCGTGAATATTTGTTCTCGGCTTGTCAAAATATTTGAAAGGATGAATGCTTTATAGGTTTACCAAAACGTTTTTGGTTCATTGCCATGAGTTTATTAACCACTTCTTTCAGAATCAAGAGTATGACATGTTTCATTTTCCAATGCTTAATAAAAGCCAATGCACTTAGCCTTTTTTGTGTCATATTGTTCCCTTTAAAAAGTTTTTATAACTTGAGCTTTGAAAACGACCTTCCAGCTGTTGCAAATGTTACTGGTAACGTCAAATACAAGTGAACTGCTGTACACAAGTCTGGTAAGCTACTTCCTATGCAGCTGTTTTCTACGAATAAAAAGTTTGCCAAATCTTTAATAGTTACCATTTATTTTCCATTTTCACTTCTTTATTCATTAATGCTTTGAAGGTGATTAATTGTTCATAACCGAAAGATAAATCAAATCGTATTTTTCTACGTTTTGTAGCCTTGTTCTTGCAACTTTCATCTCGGTAGCTCTTGCCTACTTGCTGCGGGAGCAGAGAAATGAAAATAACTCATTAACATTCTTCATGCTAATGAAACGAATAGTTATCTGTTTCATTTGATATTCAGAGAGATTTATTGAACCTTTATTCTAAAGGCTTCAATGGGTCTTCAATTCTTTCATAAGATAAAAAGCTCATCAAAAAATTTTTAATCTGTATTTGACGTCTGGAAGTAATTTTTTGTGTTCAATGTTCCAATGATTGCTAACTCCCGTAGTTTACTCTCCTAATCTTCAAATTTGTGTATCTTAGCTCACAGTACAGTTTGATCTTTGCCTGTCCCAATTAGTTAAGTTGCTTTCTGAAGATCTGTATTTGGACTGTGCAATATTTTTGAGAAAACATTGATGCTTTCCAATACTTTACTTTGAAACACAGGACAGAGAATAAACTCAAAATTTTTTTAACTGCTTCCTGAGACCAAGGGCTTCGTTTTTTTCACTTTTCTTACTCATAAATATCACTTGATATTAAAGAACTGCAAATACTTTTGAAATTGTTTTTTTATTGCTAGTAAGGAATCATTCTTGGATGACCACCTAAGGACACAATTTTTTAGTGTTTTTTGTGATGCATTCGTTAGTTGTTGAACAGCTGTTAATCCTTGCCATCGAGGCATGTACTAGAACCTGAAATACACATATAATCTTTTCCAGTTTCATAAAGATTTATTGAGAGCCATTATATCTTTACAGAGATCATTAAGAATTAAATTTAATATTATGAGCTGCACAATAATGTATTTTGCATTTGGAACAATTTTCTATATACGAGTCTGAAGTCCTGAATTTTCCCTCGCGATATTTTGGCTCCTCCATCAATGTCTGACCATGTGCATTTTTTCTAATTGATGTTTTTGTTACTTAAAACCATTAATTATTTTTTTCAAAGTTTTCGACACTGTTTCTTTGTTATGTTATAAAAACCCTAACCAAATTTTTCTCAGGGGAGGAACCAATATTGTGCTCGTACTACGCCCAATTTTTACCCCCCTTAAAAATGGACATAAAATTTCGAAATTTCAGGCGATTTTGACCCTATAAACCACCAAACTGTAGCTTTGTTATATGCCCTCTAAAAGCGTTGTTTAAAACTTAATTCTTAAACTTTTATTAAGAACAAGCGGCTTCAGGACACATTGTAAATCGCTTTTGACAAATACTTTTAGGAAGAGCGGAATAAAATTAAAATTTTCTTTATAAATACTGCATCCCTATCACAAACACATGTTTTAGACTCTAAAATTAACTTATTAAAACATTAATAATGTAGCAACTGTTGTTTATGGGCAAGATCCAATTTGGGGCTCGGGAATAGCCTAAATTCCCTCCCCTTAAAATGGGCATAAAATTCGATTTTCAGCGATTTTGACTCATAAACACAAAATGTAGCTTTTTGCCCTTTAAAACGTTGTTTTCCGGTGTTTTCTGTGTCTGTAGCCAACTTCAGAATTTTAAATTTTTCAAAACCCATGTTTTTTGACATTTTTACGTATCAACTTCCAGATTTTTTTTTTCCAAATGACGTCAGACTTGAAATATGCATATAGGTCCATTACATACAATAGTCAAAGGGATTTTTCGATTTTTGGTTATTCGTGCTCAGCCGTTGTCCAATTGTCCAAACCACTTTTTTTATTTTAAATGGAAAAATTACGATAATTTTTTTCCTGTTCGGGCGAAGTGGATGAAATTTTTAGGGCATATATAGTCGGGGGAGAGGCACATTTTTTACCTAGATAATTTATTTGTATATTGCAATTAGTTTGATTTGTTCTTGGAAACAAATTTAAAAAAAAGAAATTTTGAAAATTTTTTTAAAATTTCCTTCTTTGAGTATACAAAAAAATTATCTAAGTAAAAAAGAAGCATCTCGCCGACTTATAGCAAGCCCTGAAAATTTGATGTTGATTGGATGAGTAGAAAAAAATATATCAATTTTTCACTTTCCAAAAACTTTTCACTTTTCAGGGCTTGTACAGTCGGGCGAGATGCATCTTTTTATTTTATAATATATATATATATATATATATATAATATATATATATTTTATATACTTATATATATATATATATATAATATATATAATATATTATATATATATATATATAGTATATATAATAATTATATATGTTGTGTAAATTATGAGTATTTTTTCATATTTCATTTAATTATTTCGTTTGTTTGCTCTTCGCAATTATGGGCCCCTTTACCTGCGTGGGCCCCCCCGCACCGCGGGGTCTGCGGGGCCGTTAGTTACGCCCCTGGGTCAAACTAAATTAATTTGCGAAATGACAATTCATCATTGGGTCATTGATTATTGAATTGTGGTTTTTGATGTAATAAAAAATTTTCTGTGTAAGGTTTCTTCAATGTTATTGGCCATCTCATCAATCATCCACTGAGCAGAATTATTACTAAGCGGAATTACTTTAATAATTTGACTTGATGAAGAATGGTGTATCACAGTGCGAAGTGCCTTCTCTATAGCTGGCAAAGGTAGCTCTTCACCAATGGTATGAGGCTTATCTGATTTGGCACTCATTTTTGAGATTTTATATGAGCAGATTAAACCGTCATCAATTTTAGATGAAGCATTAGAAAGCATTGTTTGAATGGACTTTCTATATGATATTTATCTCGAAATGCTTTAAAATAAGGCCAAGCCATCTTTTACACTCTCAGGGTGCATTTTTCTTAGATGGTCTAAAATGCTGGATGGTTTCACAGATTCTTTTGTAAATACTTTTTCACAGAGAAGAATAATGGCTTGCTGATAATTACTCGACAATGGAGCAAAGCCAAACTTTAAATATTCCACATTGTACTCCCTATAGATTTTATTTTTTTTATTCTGACAAGAATATTAGCTTTATGAATTCAAAGATTTACGCTTTCGAACGAATATATATATATATATTATATATATATATATACTATATTAATATATATAGTATATATATATATATATATATATATATATATAATATATATAGATATATATATATATATATATTATAATATATATATTATATAGGGTTGAAAAAAACCATGGTTTAAAAAAACCATTGCTTTTTTTAAAATAAATCAAATAAACCAAGGTTTTTTGGTTTTTATAGGGTCTTTTATGCTATTTTTTGATGTTTTAATGTAGTTTTATTGGTTTTAATAGATTTTAAAAGGCAAAAATCACTATTGGAAAACTGTTATACACATGTGCTAACACATATTTTAAAATTTCCTTAATAATTATCTTTAGTTCTTAAATTTCAAAATTTCCTGATAACTGTAAACGTGGTTATAAGATATTATTATATTTGAGTTTTACATAGCTTTCTAATAGGAAAAAATAAGAGGGTGTTAGTAATATATATAACTCTATTAAAAAAAGGTTATACGTTTATATTTTACCAAAATACATGTAAAAACAAAAAAAAACATAAACGCATAAAAGTTAATTCAGAAATTAACCTATAATTGATATAAAATGAATTCTTCATTTACCTTTATATTGATACTAGAAACATATATATAATATATATATATATACTATAATATATATATATATATATATATATATATATATATATATATATATATATATATATATATAATATATATATATATATTATATTATATATATGAGAGAGAGAGAGGAGAGAGGAGAGAGAGATTCATCATTAAAAGTCGAAACTGAATTTATCATTAAGAATTTTATACAAAAAAATTAATTTCCCTGCTTTAGCTGTTCCCAACTATTTCTAATGTTTCTGTGCACAAGTCCGAAAGTTTGAAAATACCTTTCAACATGTTTAGCATTTGATGAAGTTGCTGACAATATGCTTTTTATATATATATATCAATTTTTCATCTTGATTTTTCTTTGAGAGATCTGTACCAAGAAGGATGGAGTCACTGCTGACAACAGAGAACTCATTTATGAAAATGGGAGAAGTTAGCATCTTAAATTTATACAAAATGGGCATTCAATTCAAGGAATACTCAATTTTTCCATAAATTCCAATTGCTTTTGGGGTACTTCATTCCTCTGAAAGTACTTGCAGTTATATATCTATGGAGTTTAACAATTGACGCCAATAGTGAGCTTCTGTTTACTCTGATGAACCTCCTTTTTACTTTTGCTAATCTTGTCTTTAAATGGGGATGAATTAAGCTGTTCTTAGCTTCCATTGTAATATTTTTCAAATATGTAAACAAAAACCAGCTGTGATTCCTATATCTTGCCTTCTAGCTTGGTTAATGTTGTGGCCACACACTCCACACATGAGTTTTATAATACAAACTTTTGAAATGTGGCATCGATTGGTAGAAAATGAATTCCCAAGAGCTCGAAAAAGAACCATGTTTTAACATGTTTAAAATTTGCAAATAGTATATATATATATATATATATATTATATATATAATATATTATTTAATATTATATATATATAGGTTATATCTATATATTATATATACTATATATATATATATATATATATAAATATATATAATTATATATATATTATATATATTATAATCATTCTCACGAATAATATAAATCAGCACGAAGATTTTTTATTGCCTGTTCAGTTACTCTTCTAATTTGAAAAATCTGGAGAAAAACCATACAATCATGTGTCTAAAATAATTGCCAATTAGTGAAAATGTTAAACTTTAAATATTTCTATAAATTTTTTTAAGGTTTAAACTGTTGGGTTTTTTATGTGGTTTAAACCAATGGTTTAACCAATGGTTTAAACCAAATGGTTTAAAACATCCCACCCTATATATAATATTATATATATATATATATTATATTATAGATAAATAGTACCTTTATACGATAGATATATAGCAAGTTTTCTGATTTTAAATAAATAATATAAACACACATTTTTTATCCAATTCATAGGTTCTGAGGTCAATCAATGATAATTTTGGTTCGATTTTTCAGGAGTTTCATTGGTACCGGGGTCAATTTGATAATTTTGGTAACAATAGTGTGAGGCTATTATTTTGCTTTTGCGTTCTAATTTGATTTAAAAAAAATATTACGTCATACTAATTCTTAAAGTAAATTCGTGTACAATACTTAGTACAATATTTAGTACAATAGTAATAATAATGATACAGAATAATATAATAATAATAATAATAATAATAATCATAATAATAATAATAAAATAATAATAAATAATAATTAATATATATAATTAATATAACTTAATAATAATTAATAATAATAATAATCATAATAATACAGTAATAATTAAGTTAATAATTAATAATTAATAATTAATAATGGCCAAACTAAATAGAAGTTACCGCATGATATTCTCGAAACTAAGATAGGTCAGAAACTGATACATATATGCGAATTTCAGCGTATGAAATTTGTATGGAAAATGGAAAAAAAAAAAATTTTTTTATATATTATTTTTATACTCCTCCAAAACTACTGTAGGTTAGAAGAAAACCTAAACTTTATATGGACTTCAGCGATATAAATATTTTTTAGGCGGGTCGAGGCCGACGGTGGGACAGAGGGGGGGGATGTTTTCCAATACCCGTAGGGGAGGGGCGAGGAACCCCGCGACACCCAAATCTCAAAGATGCGGGGGGTCCCGGTAGAAAACCTCCCCGTGAGCGGGTGGGGGAAATGAGTCCACCCCGTCTCCCCAGGAGGCCTGAGAGGACCCGACTCTTTGCACTCTTTGCGGTTTACCCTGGGGTATTCTCTTTAACGAAAAAAAAATAAAAGATCTTTTTTCATAATCAATTTTCATGCGCTGATTTGCTAAATATTTTTATTAGTTTTCTTATGTAACCTATCGTAGGTTTGGATATTTAAAAAATAAAAATAAAAAAAAAGTAAATTTTTTTTCATTTTCCAAAAAAATTCATACGTGATTCCATATATGTTATTCGTTTTCTTGTACCTATCTTAGTTTTTCAGATATTCAATGCGGGTAACTTCTTAGTTTGGTAATAATTATAATAGATAATAATATTATAATAATAATAAATATAATAATAATAATAATAATAGATAATAATAATATTATAATAATATAATAATAATAATAATAATAATATAATTTAATAAAAGTATTATTCTGAAACATTTAACATCAGCAATAATTCTTTACGTCATAGAGAATTAATTAAATAACATTGGTAATCTTAAATATATTGTAATGATAAGCTATGTGTATAGAGTGATGGCTTTTCCTTTTTTACAATCTTTATAAAAGGAAACATTTTTAAAATATTTGATTTACTAAATTTTATATAAAATATTTTGAACAATTTATATATCCTAGCAACATTTTTAGTACGTTTTACGTTCAAGTACTTTTTATTGCCTGCTTATCTAAGAAATTGCCATATATATATATAATATTATATATAGTATATATATAAATATTAATATATATATATATATATATATATATATATATATATATTATATTATATATATATATATTTATATATATAAAATATATATATATATATATATATATATTATATTATATATAATATATATATATATATATATATATATAATATATTTATATATATATATATATATATATATATATATATATATATATATATATATTATATATATATAATATATATTTATATATTATATATATATATATATATAATATATATATATATATATATATATATATATATATATATATATATATATATATATATATATACAATATTTAGTTGGTAGTTACGCTAAGTTACATAGATTTACATAAATAATTAAGATTTTCTTTTTAATATTTTTATAGGTGTGAAGCTCTTTTATTAAAATAGGTTTTATTTTGACTTTTATTAAAAAAATGTCTTTCGGATCCATACAAGTCGAATGTAAATAAAAACTCAGGTCACACATAATTGACAAAGATTCCTATATATATAATATTATTATTATATATTATAATATATATATATATAATAATATATATATTATATATATATAAATATATATATATATATATATATATATTATATATATATATATTATATATATATTATATATATATAATAATTTAAATAATTAATGGGAACTAAGAAATATTAATTTTTCTAATTAGTCATATCTGGCACTTTGGCTAAAAAAAGGTCTATGACTGACATTTTTTAAAACTTGACTTTTGGCTTTCCTTTTTACATTGCCAATTAATGTCGATTGTTATTACTTCATTAATAATTGCAGAGCAATTAAAGTTTCGCAGCTTCCATGTCTCAAGCTATTTTCACCCAGATTCAAAAATGTTCGTATAATGAGTTTTTTAATTAAATTAATTCTTTACCATCAACAAGATTTTTCAAATACCACCAAGTCAATCCCTCATACTATACATACATAAATACATACACACAAACATATATTTATATATATATATATATATATATTATATATATATATGTTATATATATATAGTATATATAATATATATATTATATATATATAATATATATATATATATATATATAAAATATATTATTATATATATATATATATGTTGGTGATGATACCCTTGTGCTTTAAGGTACATATGACAATGCACTACATTAAAAAACACTTTAATAAATTAAAACATTTAAGATTCCCTTTAGACACACTTCGATACTAACCGACCACAACACCAAACCCTCATTCACCGTATATAGAAACCCACTTCCAACCCCACAACATTCATTGGTAGTCCGCACATTACAAAAAAACAAAACAAGCCACACTTTCCGCTTTATATTTACCGTGCCTTTTCAAATTTGCTCCCCACCCAGCTTAAAAAAAAGAGAACAGATCTTGATCAAAAGCACCTTTCCAAAACTAAGAAAATCCCCCCAATATATATACAATTGCTATAAAAATGCAAAGAAAAAATCTACACAACAAATACAACCAACGTTAACACCAAAAAAAATAACCAGATAATATACCTACATTAACACAAGCATCATTAAAAAAGTTCATACACAGCAATACAGATTGATCCCTGTCAAACAATTATTCTAATCCAAAAAAGTACTAAACCCCCAAAATCACAGTTCAAAAAATCCCCCAATGCCGTATACAAATACCTTGATTGACACATTGTAAACAAAATTATATATGGAGAAACAAGGCTTCATCCGCAGAAACAACAACTATAAACATGACCTAGATACACACGAGAAAATTCAGCTCCCACTCACGACAGATTAAACGCAAAATATCAAATACAAAATTAATAACATACACACATTAGAAAACATACTTGACACCAACAAAAGAAAAATTACAGAGGCCTTCTCATATTCAATTTACCCAATTATAACCGCTGCTCTGGAGATTTTACAAAATAGATGCCAATACAAATAAAATTCATGCAAATGTCACCTTACTACAGAAGCTTAATAGAAAACCAACCTACCAATTGAAGAATGTAATCCGTAAATAATAAAAATTTTTCTTTGGTCTCATTGTTAATATTACTTGAAAAAGGACAAAAATGTCGAAAATTTATAATCAGATAGAATTTTAAATGTTTTAATTTATAAAAGTGTTTTTAATGTAGTGTATTGCCATATGTAACCTTAAAGCAACCCAGGGTATCATACCAACATACATAAATATAAGCGAGCATAGCTTAATATTACATATATATATATATATAATTATTATATATAATATATATATATATATATATATATATATATATATATATAATATATTATATATATATTATATATATATATATATATATATATATATATATATTTGAATTTCTTTACAGATAATATTAATATATATATATATTTATATATATATATAATATAATATATAATATATATAATATATTATATTATATATATATTTGTATATATTATAATATATATAGATAATATATATTATGAAATACATTTTTTATTTTATTGTGTATAGTTTCATACGAAAAAAAAAACAGTGCCCACTTTGTTCTCTTCATCGCCCACCAGTGGGCGCTACGGCCCATGTTGGGAAACACTGGTTTAATTAACACAATGATATATTTTGACTAATATTCTAATACCTAGACATATATTGATCCATAGTTTAATTTCATGACATATTTTGAACAATAGTTTAATGCCATGACATAAACTGAATAATAGTTTAATTTCTTACATAAGCTTACAATTCCATGACATATATTGAAAAATAATGTTAACCTTTATTTAAATATATTCAGCATATGCTGAACCATGGTTTAATACAATGAGGATATACTGATCTTTAGTTTAAGACCATGACATATGATGAACCATAGTTTAATACCATGACAGATATTGCACAACTGTTTACGAAACCATGGTATATATGAACCTCACAATGTATTAATGCCCTGACATTTATTTAAGCCATGACTTTTAAGTAGATTAGAAACTTGACATTAGAATAGTAAATTAATAGTGAAAAGAATATTTGGATTTCAAGTTTTGTAGAAAAACAGAATAGACCTTACCCTTATTTCATATATATATATATATATTATATATATATATATATATATATATTATATATAATATATTAATATATATATATATATATATATATATATATTATTATATATAATATATATATATATAATATATATATATATATATATATATATATATATATATATATATATAACTATTATATAGTATATATATATATTAGGGATTTACCGATACCAGAAAAGAGGCGATACCGATACCGATACCGATACTCTATTTTTTTAGGTGCCGATACCGATACGGATACCCGATATCGATACTTTAATAATTTAATAATACACAGTACATAATACTTAGAACATTTGTGACTGCTAGGCAAGCTCAAGATTGCACTTCCATGTACAACCAATAACTTAAATACTTTAATTTCTTATTGGTTGTGCTAACGTATGATTACTGTTTAAAAACTTAAAAGTATTAAGGAACAATAAATGCAATATAATATTAATAACCTTCTTTATGTTTGTGTTTATTCAAAAAATATTCCATTGCCATTTTCCAGTAAGTATTAACAAAATTTAGCTACTAGCTTTAGTTGTTTCAACATTAATATTTTAATATTTAAAGATTCTTTAACTAGGTACAATATAAGAAAAGAGTATGAATTAGCTATGGATCAAGCTGAAAAAGATAAATAAAAAAACGCTTAATTACTTAAACATGACATAATATAATACTCCTTTAAGATAAAGATAGATTCATCATTCAAATACTCATAATTCAAAAATTCCACATTGTGATGCAAAACATAAGCTTTTATATACTGGCGAGGAGCCTGTCCTTTTGTTGGGTGTTTACATTTCTACCTACACTATAAATACGCTCAGCTCTCGGACGTGATGAAGGAGGTGCTGATTAAATTCTACTTGCCTGCAAAGCGCCAATAGATATAATGAAAAGCTTTTTGGCGCCTATTTCATGCCAACCGCCATGAAGGATTCTCTACTGAAGGGAGCAGCACTCTATGTTTTCGTTAGAGACACTCATCGTCCTTCTCTTCACCGATTGCAAATGTTGAATTTTCTTTGCTCCTTCATGACTATTCTCTTCAGTTTTTAGGATGAGTTCCTTGGTGTGATTCCTTAGAAGGTGAATGAGATGTCAATGCAATTTCGACCATAAACTTATCAAAGTCTAACATATCCAAAATCCTCATGTTCAGTAGGTTTATTTGCTGAAAAGCCCCATGCGTCACTCATCAGTGTTGTCCAGTGTGGTTGCAGATATATAAGTGGTGTTCGTGGGTCTTTCCATTTCTGTGTGTAATCTTTTGTTTTTTTGGTTTTTTGTTGTTTTTGGCTTTAATTGCGAGAGTCTCCTCCAATGTCTCGCTCTTTTTTTGCTAGTTTGAATGGTCTCTATTCCTCTTAGATAGAGTGTATGTCGGAGATGCTAATGCTGTTGTGTGGGGTTCATGGTTTTAGTGTTTTAATGGTATATGTTCTCTGCGTGTATGAGTACTTTTATTTTTTTTTGTTTTTTTACAGTTCTTCGACTCCGTGCTCGCTCACTTGTGCCGCTATCACAGAACTCGTCGTCGCGGGTGTGTTGAAACGCCTCGAATATTGATGTCATTTTTACGGTCGAAATTATCTGCAGTATTGGTCTCGACGATGTTCGCTCTTGGGGCGTTATTGAAAGTTGAGTGGTATTTAAATTGGTGTATGGAAAGCATCAGGATATGATGAGGTAATGGTATGTATGATTACTCCACTTAGAACAGAGGTGCTAGGGAAAGAAGAAGCACGGGTTTGGGTGGTTTCAAATCGAGGCTAGTCTGGTGAGTTGGTGTTTTACTTGGATGATAACACTAAAGGATCTCTAGTTGTTCCGTACACGAGCATCTTCTTGTGTTGCTGACGATGTGTGTGTTGGTTCTGTTAGAAGTTGTTGGTGTTTGGTGTTATCTGTGCTCTGATGTTTTCTGAAGTAAGTTCCGTTCGGGTCACTTTGTCCGTCGTACGTTTTGTTGATGTGTTTCTTTAGTGTGTAGCCGTTTTAGAAGTTAGTGATGGTGATAAAAAGGTTTTGTAGTACCAATCGAGTTCGCGCCGCAGATGCTATATGTTTCAAGTGTATAATACGTATGATTAGTACATGGACAGTTTTATTCATTGTTGTCATGTGTGTGGCTTTTTGTTACTCGGACTGTTATTTCTCATTATATAGCTCGTGTTAGGTAGCTCAGATATTTAGTCTTCTGTTCTTCCCTTGGTATATGTTTTGGAGTGTTCTCTGGGAGTACTCTCATATATAGGTCTGATTGTGGTGATTAGTTCGGCTCTGTGTGAGTGAGCATGGAGTTGGAACTGTTAGTTATGAGGGAAAAAAGTGAGTCGCGCAGTCTAATTTTATTTTCCAGTTTGCTCTTTGTTGTGCCGCGGGCGCTATGGCATATCGTTTTGTGATTATGTTTTCAATTACATTTTTTTGTTTTGGTCTTAAGGCAGATGTTATATTGTCAACAGAGTTCAAGACCGTGCGCGAAGAGATAGGAAAGTTTTAGGGGTTGTGTCTTAGTAAGAGGTAGATTGTATATAAAGTTTGTTGAGCGTTTTTAATGAATTAAATATTCATCAAACCATGAAGACGACCAAACCCTGAAATTCTATCCAGATCAGCGAGAATGGAATCGAAAAGATTAAGACGAAAGGCAAATTATTGAAGTAAAAGAGAGCAGAATTGAAAGAGTTGAAGAATGAAGGTTCGAGTCATTCGGCATATGAGGGATAGAGTTAGATGTGCAGGTGAGAAGATCATTGATGAAAGCAGGAATAAAGTAGGAGATAAAACAGAACCCCGAGGAAACACCACTATTGAAAGAATAAGAAGAAGCGCCCCATCTAACAACACGTCCAACATGAGCGTTTGAAAGAAAGCTAGAGCATGAGAGTAAGCAAAGACCGAGATAATCCAAAGGAGGGGAGCTTTGGAGAGCAGTGACGGTGTCCTTACCAGGTCAAATGCTGTTGGATATGTTCAAAGCGCCACTCACACTGAAGGTTCCCGTAGTTCCTAAGGGCGGCATAACCTAAATCTGTTAAATGGAAAGTTTTATCGCCAGTAGTGTTTCAAGCGCCGAAAGCGCATTATGCAATCGGAAAAGAAGGGAATGAGTTCCAGTTGATCTAAGAAGTTGTGAGAGTTGAAGAAGGTTTAAAAGACTTAAGAAAGAATACAAGTTAGCAGCTATAGGGCGATAGTTAGAAGGATCGAGCAGCATCCTTTGTTTCGGAATAGTTGGCATCTGCGTGCTTTCCAACACTGATAGGAAAGTGCTAGTATTGAGGCATAGAGAATATAGTGGGCTGAACGAGGGGCGGGGTCAGCACGGAAGTACACTCCCTCAAACTCGGAGAGAAAATGCCATCCGGGCCACCGGCCTTCCTAACGTTCATAGATTAGGAGCCCATGCACACGATCAAATGAAATTACAGGTAAAGGCATAGGGCACCTGAGAGAAGGAGGAGGAAGAGGAATCCCAGATCGTCCAGGGTGAGTTAGAGGAAAATAGGAGCCGAGAGATGATTCGGGCCTTTTAGTTGGAAGTATAAACAACAGAGATCATCAGAGCGGATCAGAGGAGAAAAGATGATTTACAGAAGTTGTTAGAGATGTTATTGGCAAGAGGCCAGAAGATTTGTCAGTAGGAGAACCAAGGAGTTCAGCGCACTTTCGTTAATGAAAAGTCCCGCTTTGCTCGTCGAAGTGTATCCCTGCAACGATTTCTAGCTGAATAAAATTTGGCAAGAGTGATAGGAGAACGAGAATTTTCCACATCCGATACGCACTGTCTCTAGGCCTGAATGGCATGAGGAGCAGCACGATCGAACCATGGGATTTTGAGGAGAAAAAGATTTAGTCCAAGAAGTAATGAACCTGTCATCCCATTAACAATAAACGAGTTTCCTACTTCATTCGGCAGAAGCTTGAAGCCGTATTCGAGGTCAAAGCAGTCCACTCCAATTATAGTTAAGCGTAGAAGCAACGCAATGCCCCCCAATCCGCCCGATCAAAGTGCCAGAATAACCGCATAGGGCAGGATGAGCTGTGGAGAGAAAGTATTAAAATAAAATATAAAAGTAGTGGTCAGATTTACCGATAGGAGCGGAAGTGAGTGTTGTATTTATAGAGAGAGAAGGACTAGTGGTGAACATAGGTCAAGTGTGTCAAGAATCGGTTGGGATGATCGAAATGTGTGTAGGTTCTTAATTAGTTTGCCTTCACAGATGTTGAGATAACTGATGATTAGCTTCCTCCCCACCTAACATCAGTATGGAGAGGAACCAACAATTCAGTATTGGTGCACATTGAACATCCCCTAGAAAAGTACCTCAGATTTGGATGAGAAAGAATATAACAGGATCGTGAGAAAAGTAGAAGGTAATCAAAAAAGGCATGAAAAATCTGTTCTGTTAGGAGAACAATAGCAGAAGCATAAGATATTGTGTAGAAGGAAGAAAGATTTTAAAGCCACAGAACACTCGAAGTTAGGAGATTCGAGATCTTCGAGACGTGTAAGGTGTTTATATTTAGTAGGCATATACTCACCCTTCAGACGGGAACTATAAAAATAAGTTATAGATTGGATAATATTAACGAGTTGAAGGATGAATTCTTAGCCATCTTGGTCTCAGACAAGAGCATAAAATTAGGGTTAGAATAGAGAGGTGGTTATTCCATGGAGCAGGAGTTAGAGTGCAAAGCAATGGCATTATTGGTAAAGTCAAAAAGACGCACGCCTGTGCAAATTGCTATTCATACACGCACACACAATCAACCCAAAAAAAAAACAACAAAAAAAACAGACAAACAAATAGGCAAAAACCAAAGGAGAAATGAGAAAAATTATTCGTACGCCTAAAACCTAAATTTAAAAACCTGAAATTAAAACGGTAAAACCCTATTTATAGCAAATATCTAAATCATGAATAATCCAAAAATTAAAAAACACTCGCGCACTCACACGCTCTCGCGGAAATTGCTACAAAAAAAAAAAAATAATAATAATAAAAAAAATTTACTATTGCATCAACTCAAAAAAGTAGAAGATAAGGTCTGTATAAATATATAATAATGCTGCCTCCAATAGGTAAGTGTTACGCTAAAGCCCAAATTGGAGAAACGCTAAAAAATCTTAGTTAAAAAAAAAATCGAGGAAAAAAAAACACAAACCTAGTACTAGCTAATATATCGAACTAGATTTATCATTGAATCTAAAAGTTTCCTCATAATTTTTTCACCCAAAAAGGTAAAAACTCATGCGCCATAGTAACCAATACCAGATACGATACCGATACCCCCAAAAAATGCCGATTACTACGATACCGATTACCGATACCTACTATCGGTAACATCCCTAATATATAGTATATATAATATATAATATATATTATAATATATATATATATACTAATATATTATATATATATATATAATATATATATAATATATTATATATATATTATATATATAATTATTTGAAATGCATTACTTTGATAATTAATAATAATAATATAATAATAATCAATAATAATAATAATAATAATAATAATAATAATAATAATAATAAATAATAATAATAATAATAAAATAATAATAATAATAATAATAATAATAATAATAATAATAATAATGATATAATATAATAATATAAATAATTTCCAGAAAGTGTGAACCCTGTAATATAATAAATAATAATAATAATAATAATAATAATAATAATATAATAATAATAATAATAATAATAATAATAATATAATAATAATGAATAATAAAAATTAAAAATTAATATTAAAAATTAGTAATATTTACTTTCTATGCTACTATAATAATAATATTTAGATAATAATATTGACATTAATATTAAGAATAATTTTACTACAAATGCTACAACTACTACTGCAACTACTACTACTACTACTACTACTACTACTACTACTACTACTAACTACTACTACTACTACTAATAATAATAATAATAATAATAATAATAATAATAATAATAATAATATAAAAGTGATAATCTCTACTACTACTCTACTACTACTACTACTACTACTACTACTACTACTACTACTACTACTACTACTACAAATAAAAAAATATAATAAGAAAATAATAATAATAATAATAATACTAGTGAATAATAATAATAATAAGTAATAATAATAATAAACAACAATAATAGCAACGAAAATTAAACAATTATAATACTAATACACATATAATAATAATACTACTACTACTACTAATAATAATAATAATAATAATAATAATAATAATAATAATAATAATAATAATAATAATAATAATAATAATATTTATTTATAATAATAGTAATAATTGCTTTAATGGGAATAATAGTAGGGAAATAATAATATTCTCATTACTACTACTACTACTACATAATAATAATAATAATATATAAGTAATAATAATAATAATAATAATATAAAAAGTGATAATCTCTACCCCTACTACTACTACTACTACTACTACTACTACTACTACTACTACTACTACTACTACTACTACTACTACTAACTACTAATAATAATAATAATAATAATAATAATAATAATAATAATAATAATAATAATAATAATAATAATAATAATAATAATAATAATAATAATAATAATAATAATAAATAATATTCACATAATCATTGGCAGTAATAATCTAATAATAATAATTATAATAATAATATAATAACAATAAAATAAATAATAATAATATAATATATAATAATTAATAATAATATAATTATAAATAATAAGAATAATTAATAATAATAATAATAATAATAAAAATAATAATAATAATAATAATAATAATAATAATAATAATAATAATAATATAGGAATTTAACATCAGCTTTTGATTTTATAAAAGTTTCAGATTTCGCTTCCAAGGTTCTGAATATTTATTTTTATACATTATTAAGTTTACTTAAAATAATTTTTGAAAATAATTTACAAGAGAAGTAGAAGACTATTTACACGAATTTCCTGACGCGTTTGGCGCCTGGTACTTGAGACAACTTTCAGAGAAAAGTTTTTTTTGTAAGCGAATGAGAGTTTTAATTGATATATACAATAGCTAAATCAAATAATATTAAGTTTAACTGAAAATTCACTAAATTTTATGTTGATATCTGGCCTACGGGTTTTGATGTAGAAGGCCTCTGGATTTCAATTTCTGGATTTCACACGATCTGTAAAATATTGTGAAATGTTTGGAAATATTCCTGAGTTAGTTGCTTGGACCCATGTGTCGCGGGGAAATGGGCAAATATTTTACTGGGATTGTAGCGATATTGACATGCCCTATCCGACAATCTATTCGTCGCGTAGCCAATATAGTCACGTTACAGTCTGACTCAGGGTAGTTAAATTGGTACATAACGTGATGGTTGTCGGGCAAAGCATCTCTTGCGCTAAAGGAGGATGATAGTTGTCTGGATTTATGGTATAGTTTGACTTTAATTTTGAGGTGTCTTTAGTTTTGAGGTGGGAGTTCAAAATTTACGAACGGCAACTTCTCTTATTCCTTATTGTCAAATAGCATTGAAGTTTTGAAGAAGAAAAGTCGAATTTTCTTTATATTTTTACTTTCTTTATTATATAATTTTGTAAGCTTGTTATTAATTGAATTTTCTACTGAATATTGTGGTTGATCACAGTCAATTAAATTTTACTTAATTGCGGCAAATTTCTTCATCCAAAAGTTCAGGTTCGTTACTTAAATAAGACGATGTTTTTATGATCGATTTTAAACCAAAGGCTTTCTTTTTTCATAAGCGCTCGCCATTGCAAAGGGTCAGGATGCTGAAGTTGGATATAATGTTTGATTCCTAGTTCATATATAGATCATATATAGAAAAAACTTCTCAATATAAGGACTTTTTGATTAGTATGAGGAATGAATACTTCAAATAAGTGAACTTGATTGCTTATTAACGAGTTTGAACTCAAAACATACTTTAAAATGAAATTAATTAGATCTATAATAATAATATCGAGTTGTTCTATGCGGAATATCTTTTAGTGTGAATTAATCGACCGTTTTCCCATCTGTTAATCTTAAGTAAAATCAACTTGGAAATTTTTATTTTTACTCTTTAATAATGTTCCTTACTAGATAACTTTCTGTTCTCTATAAAGACATCAGATTCAAACACGTCAAGAAATTACATAACTCTGGTAATGAGTTTCTCTTAAATAAGATAAATCTCTTTTTATAACTTAACATCAAATATGAACTAGCGACAAATGAAACATGCCATCTTAACAATGGTGCTCAATTTTATACCTTGAAAACAAAGCGTAGTATATTGGAGAGATTTATTGAAGTCGAGAGACTATTTAATGACATTGTACAAAAAGATCAATTTTTAAGACTATTACAGTTAACAATTCTGTCCATATTAAAAATGATCTTAAACATTTCTTTTTCATTTCTTAAAGACCACAATTATAATAACCTCACCAAAGATGATAAGGCAGCAATTTCTAGGTCTTCAAAAATAATAATGATGAATATTTTAGCAAACGGCTCAGATAAAGGAGGTGGAGTAGTTATAATGAACAAATCTGATTATGAAAAGAAACTTCAAATTACGCTCAATGATACAAAAAAAATTTAAATTAACTTCTGATAAAACTAACAATACAACTTAAATATCATTAACAAAATTGCTTATGAAATAAAAAACAAAAGAATTTCTGATAAAATTAAAAGAACTGGATTTTATAATGTTTAGGATCAATATATATATGAATTCCTAAAATACACAAAAAACTCAGAAAATCCACCCTTTAAGAACTATATATTTTATGTGCGCCCACCAGTTACACACAAATTGCCAATATTCTTGAACAGCATTATTCGCCCAATATCTTAAGAACTTCTAGTAAATCACAATAATGAAACATTATGTAAATTATCAAACTTAAGACTTGAAGACACTAATATATTCTCCTCACTTGACGTAGAGTCTTTGTTCACAAATGCACCAGTTCTTGAAACGATTGACATAATAATTAATGAAGTGTATCACTCAAATAACCTACCCTCAACAGAACTATCAGAACAACATATGAGGAACCTTTTATTAAGTTGTTGTACCAAACACCGTTTAATTTAAAGAAAACATATGTCTTACAACTGAATAGAATGTCGACTGGGCTCACCACTGCGGATCTACATTACGGACATTCGTATATGTCCAATCTGGAAAACGAAATTCCTGTTTTGAAAAAAAAAAACAACTTTATCCTTATTTTACATAAGGTATTCGACGGACCCCTCACTATCTTTAGGAACATTGATCATATACATTAGTTCATCAATAGAATTCAAAATTTGTCATCCTTAGAACTCACTTACGAAACAGATTAATAATACTATCTTTTTTAGACATCAAAATCGACGTTAATTCTGATGGCTCATTATCTAAAAGTATACATGTCAAACCCACTGATAATGGTCTATATATGAACTATGGGATCTCTATCAACAACTAGTTTACAAAGAATCTACCGTAAAAAATCTATTTTACAGCATTCAAATTATTACTTCAACATGACAACATATGATGAAGAAATTGCCTCATTAACTAAAATTTAGTTAACTGTGATCATCCACAATATTCCGCTGAAAATTTAATTAACAAAACTCTTACAAAATTATATAATAGAAAAGTAAAAATAAAAATAAAAATTCGACAAATTTCTTCTTCAAAACTTCCAATGCTATAGACTTTAATAAGGAAGAGAAGTGCCTTCGTAATATTTTGAACTCCCACCTGCAAAACTAAAGACCACCTCAAAAAATTAAGTCATAGTTACTTTATATCCATAGTAATCCCAAAACCACTATCTTCCTCCTTTTAGCAAACAAGAGATGCTTTACCCGACAACCAATCACGTTGTGTACAATTTAACTGCCCAGAGTCAGACTATACGTCGACATATATCAGTTACGACAGTTACGTGACGAATAGATTGTCGGATAAGGCATATCAACATCGCATATCAATGCCCAGTAAGAATCTTTGCTCATTCCACGCGACACAATGATCAAATCAACCATAAGTAATATTTCCAAACACTTAAGATATTATACAAGATCTGTGGGAAGCCAAAACTGAATCCAGAGGCCTTTCTACACAAAACCCGAAGACTAGATATTACCTAAAATTTTAATGGTATTTTCAGTTTGAATATCTGTATATATCACATTGAATACACTCATTCGCCTTACAAAACTTTTCCTCTGAATGATTGTCTCAAGTACGAGAGAAAGCGTCAAGAAATCTCTGTATAATATTCTTTTACTCTCTTGTAAATTATTTTTAAGTAAGTAAACTCAATAATGTACAAAAAATAAATATTTAGAACCTTGGAATGAAATCAAAACTTAATAATTAATTAATATAATAAAATAATATAATAATAATTATAAATAATATATATAAGATAATAATAATAATAATAATAATAATAATGAATAATATAATAATAATTAATAGAATAATAATAAATAATAATAATCATATAATATAATATAATTTGTCCACCCTATACTACTACTACTACTACTTTACTTACTACTACTACTTACTACTACTACTACTCTAATATTAGCTTAATTACTACTAATACTACTACTACTACCACTAATAATAATATAATAATAATAATAATAATAATAATAATAATAATAATATTAATAATAATAATGATAATAAATGATAATGTATTTAAAAAAATAGTATTAATAACAATAAAATGTAACTGATATTTTAACACTGTTGATTAATTGCTATCAAACATATTAAAAGGCGTAAATAAAATCAATTACATATTGGAATTGCGGTAATTGAGTATTCTTAAAATACTATTGTTATTTGTTATTTTTTATATTTATTATTATTTATTATTATTATTATTATTATTATTATTATTATTTATTATTATTATTATTATTATAACAGTATTCTGCTTTCTGATTTACCCCTCTTTTTTGTATATTAACCGGTATATTTCCCAAATTTTAAAATTTTAGCTAAAATATGAATAGCATATCAAAAAACATTAATTATTTAACAAAAAGAATAAAAAAAAGGGATAATTTTTGGCAACCAGATCATCATAGACAACATTTCTATTTTTCAACCAGTATTTAATTTCATCACATGAAACCATTAAACGTGTCAACATTGTTTTATTCTTTTAACCTAGTAGAAGGAAGGTCTGCAATAAAGTGAATATTCACTTTCAAAACTTGTGTATTACGTGTAAATCTTTGATGGGTATTTGAAAAAAATTTAATGTTCCACAAAACCACCACTTATGATTGAGCATAAGAGTCCCAAACAACCACTGATGAAAGAACATAAGAGTCCCGAAAACAACCACTGATGAAAGAACATAAGAGTCCCGAAAACAACCACTGATGAAAGAACAAAAGAGTCCCGAAAATAACCACTGATGAAAGAACAAAAGAGTCCCGAAAACAACCACTGATGAAAGAACATAAGAGTCCCGAAAACAACCACTGATGAAAGAACATAAGAGTCCCGAAAACAACCACTGATGAAAGAACATAAGAGTCTCGAAAACAACATGAATGAAAGAACAAAAGAGTCCCGAAAATAACCACTGATGAAAGAACAAAAGAGTCCCGAAAACAACCACTGATGAAAGAACATAAGAGTCCCGAAAACAACCACTGATGAAAGAACAAAAGAGTCCCGAAAACAACCACTGATGAAAGAACAAAAGAGTCCCGAAAACAACCACTGATGAAAAAACAAAAGAGTCCCGAAAACAACCACTGATGAAAGAACAAAAGAGTCCCGAAAACAACCACTGATGAAAGAACATAAGAGTCCCGAAAACAACCACTGATGAAAGAACAAAAGAGTCCCGAAAATAACACTGATTGAAGAACATAAGAGGTCTCGAAAGAAATCACGATGAAAGAACATAGAGTCCCGAAAAACAAACCACTGATAAAAGAAGCATAAGAGTGCTCGGAAAACAACCACTGATGAAAGTAAAGAACCATAAAGTCTCGAAACAACTCTGATGAAAGACATAACAGTCCCGAATGAAATCACAGATGGAAAGAATATAAGAGTCCAGAAAACAACCAACTCATGAAAGAACATAAGAGTGCCTCGGACAAAAAAACTGAATGAAAGGAACATTAAGAGTGCCCGAAAGAAATCACTGATGAAAGAACATAAGGTTCCCGAAAACAACCACTGATAAAAGAACATAAGAGTCTCGAAAAACAACATGATGAAAGAAAACATGAAGAGTCTCGAAAATAGACCACTGATGAAAGAACAAAAGAGTCCCGAAAACAACCACTGATGAAAGAACATAAGAGTCCCGAAAACAACCACTGATGAAAGAACATAAGAGTCCCGAAAACAACCACTGATGAAAGAACATAAGAGTCCCGAAAACAAACTCACATGAGTCCCGAAAACAACCACTGATGAAAGAACATAAGAGTCCCGAAAACAACCACTGATGAAAGAACAAAAGAGTCCCGAAAACAACCACTGATGAAAGAACAAAAGAGTCCCGAAAACAACCACTGATGAAAGAACATAAGAGTCCCGAAAACAACCACTGATGAAAGAACATAAGAGTCCCGAAAAAAAATCACGATGCAAAAGAATATAAGCATGTCCGAAAATAACCACTAGAAAAAACATAAGAGTCTCGAAAACAACCACTGATGAAAGACTACATAATGAGTCTCGCAAAGAAATCACTATGAAGAACATAAGATCTGAAAGTAACCAACTGAATGAAAAGAACGATAAGAGTTCTCCCCAACAAAACACTGATGAAGAGCATAAGAGTCCCGAAAGAAATCACTGAGGAAGAATCAAGAGTCCCGAAAACATCCACTAGATGAAAGAACATAAGATCCGAAAAGAAATCACTTGATAGAATACATGAAGACTCTCGAAACAAACACTGAGTCTCCAAAAACAACCACTGAATGACACAGGAACATGAAGGTCTCGAAAACAAACCACTGAATGAAGAACACAAGAGTTCCCGAAAACAACCACTTGATAAAAAAGCATAAAAGTTCTCGAAACAACCACTGAATTATAGAACCTTAAAGAGTTCTCTGAAACAACCACTGATTGAAAGAACAATAAGAGTCCGGAAAGAAATACTGATTGAAAGAACATAAAGAGGTCCCGAAACAAACAACCATGATGAACAGACATAAGAGTCACGAAAACAAACCACTGATGAAAAGAACATAAGAGTCTGTGAAACAATTCACTGCATGAAAGAACATAAGAGTCCGAAAACAACCATATGATTGAAGAACATAAGAGTCTTTGAATAAAACACTGATGAATGAAATAAGAGTCTGGTGAAACAATCACTGATGAAAGAACTAAAAGAGATCCCGAAAACAGCCACGATGAAAGAACATAGAGTCCCGATAACAAACCACTGATGACAAGAACAAAAGGAGTCCGAAAACACACTGATGAAAAGAACCATAAGTGTCTGAGAAGAATCACTGACTGAAAGAACATAAGAGTCCCGAAAACAACCACTGATGAAAGAACATAAGAGTCCCGAAAACAACCACTGATGAAAGAACATAAGAGTCCCGAAAACAACGCACTGATGGAAAGAACAAAAGAGTCCCGAAAACAACCACTGATGAAAAAACAAAAGAGTCCCGAAAACAACCACTGATGAAAGAACATAAGAGTCCCGAAAACAACCACTGATGAAAGAACAAAAGAGTCCCGAAAACAACCACTGATGAAAGAACATAAGAGTCCCGAAAACAACCACTGATGAAAGAACATAAGAGTCCCGAAAACAACCACTGATGAAAGAACATAAGAGTCCCGAAAACAACCAACTGATGAACAACATAAGAGTCCATATAACAACCGACTGTTGAAAGAACATAAAGCTGTTACCAGAAAACAAACCACTGCATGAAAGAACATACAGAACCGAAAAAGCCCCCAATGATGAAAAATACTTGTGTTCTGAAACAGCCACTAATGAAAAAACAGATCCCAGAAAACTTTATGTTATGAATAAACATAAAGCATTTCCGAAATAAGTATTTCCGGAAACCTTATTTTTGGAAAGAAGGATTAAGAGTCCCGATGCACCTCTGATGAAAAAAATATGTTGTTCCGAAGCAACCACCTGATGAAAGGAGGATCTATACCCAAAAGGTCGACGAGGATTAGGGTCGACCAATGTAAAAAAAAAGAGTCTGGTATGAGAGTTTTTCTCTAACGAATCCAGCAAAACTTAACTTAAACCTAAACTAAACTAACCTAAACCTAACTAACCTAACTAACCTAACCTACCTAACCATAACCTAACCTACCTAACCTACCAACCTAACCTAACCAACCTAACATAACCTTACCTAACTAACTTACCTAACTAACCTAACCTAATCGTAATCTAAACTGACCAACCGTAACCTAACTAACCCTAACCTAACCTAACGCATGCGGCGGGCTGTACAGGAGTTATTTTTTCTTGTGTCAACACATTTCCTGTGCTAGTCCCCTGAATGATTT
>JABUQX010045219.1:0-5000 GCA_015478945.1 Trachelipus rathkii | reverse complement strand
TTTATATAATTATTGAGTAAGTATACATATAATAAGGTATATTAATTAATGTATATAGCATTAAATATATTAACTATACCAATATATTAGTGTGAATTAAAAATCAATCTTATCTAAAATATATATAACATTTGTGAAGTGAAGAAATAACAAAGTAATTTGTAACTGTCTGTATTTTTAAAAGAAAATAAAGGTTGTTGAGCTTTTAGTTTTTAAAAGGTAAGACTTGAGAAATACAGATTAAAAACAGATTTGGTGATGAAATTTAATAAAATTGTTTAAGTTTATAAAATATTTGTATTTAGTGAATATTTTTGACAGTTTATTTTTAAAATTAAAAAAAAGCATAGTAAAAAAAGAAGGACTAAAATTGGCACACAATAAAAGAAATATATTAGCAAAATGTTTATAATCAAGTAAAGTGTGATGTTATTAAGACTTCACTATTGGCAACTATTCATACTATACGAATTAAAAAATTTAACAGAATATTCTTACTTTTTAAAAATTGACCTTAATTTGAAGGAAATATAATTAGTAATGTATTTTATTATTTAATTAAATTTAAAATAAAGGGTTAGTTACTTCAAGGAGCTGTAATTATTAGTACTTATACTTATACAGAGATTTGATGGTATTAGTTTCTTTTAAAGCAAAGGAACAATAATTAATATATATATATTATTATATTTATATTATATATATATATATATAATATATATATATAATATATATATTATTATTTATTATATATATTATATATTATATATATATTAAGGTAGTATAGATTTGAAATTTATTCATCAGCAGGAAGAAGAGGATAGGACTCTGGAAAATTACCTACTGAGGTGAATTTATAATTATATAAGTATTAATATTATATATTTTATATATATTAGAATTATAATGTTTATATTATATTATATTATATATCAGCTCTATCGAGTAAATATTTGATACTTATGTATTATTAATTGGAATGAAATGAGAGACTTAAATATTTGAGTAAAGAAAGTTTGAGTTGATAGGATTTTGGTCTACAATGTATGAATTTCAATATTAATATTTTTAAAATATATTATTTATCTTTTATGATGTTATGTGTTTTGAATTGTAATATTAGGATCAGAAAAGAAACTTTTGGAACTATTGCATTGAAAGTATCAAAACATTCAGTATTAAAAAAAATCAACAAAAGCCTTTAGTTTTTAGAAATCGTACTGTTTTAGTAGTATGATTGAACATGTCACTGCAACAAGTTTATCCTTTTGTGTGTGAGATATACTCATGATGCCTAGAATTAAATTGAGGAAATTTATTGTTAATGATAGACCTAAGCTGTATTAATTAGTATTATCACAAGGAATTATAATGATGATATAAATGTAAAATGTATACAAGATGATTGTAGCTTTTTATTTTTAATTTTAATAAACGATTAACTTTAAGTTTATTATTAGTAAATTAATAGTAATACAGTGAGTAAAGGAATTATTTTATTTAAGAGAAGGTTGGTTTTACTATAATCTAACGGTGTGAAAAATAAAAATTTCAAATCTGAAATTGGATAATTGAAAAGTTTAGTTTGTAAAGATAGTTGTTTATGTTATTTTACTATGGTTGATAATTAAATTTATTATATTTATGCATTAAAACACATAACATTTATTAATTTAATGTAAGTCGATTGATTATTAATATTTGGCCTCTCAACATGATCCATATACACCTATTGTATATTTAAAAAGTGAATCTGCATTTTCGGTCTTTCCGAAAGTGATGAATTTCTTATTGCTATTCTTTGAAGTTTTGATTTTAATCATTTTTATAGAATAATTTTATGCAAAATCAATGGAAAATTTGTTTACATAATTATGAAAGGAAAACCTTAAGTTTTTTATTGAATAGCTTGAGAATTGGCAGCTATGAAAAAGCGCTTTACTGAAATGCAGTATCAAATATCTTCTATTGATTGAAAGATTTACTAGTAATTTTTTTTGTTTTTTTTTATTTTTTGATAAGGTCGTCGAATCATATATCCAAAATTGAAGGAAATGGTATAAGTAAGGTTTATTTATAAAATTTTAAAGAATAAAAGAGATTAACTATTAGTATTGCGATTTCGATTAATTTTTTTATAATGTACGAATATTGTGATGACAAGTTGGGTTTCCGATTTGAAATAGTGAGGCAAAAGGTTGATTGTTTTTGAATTTTATGCGAAAGGTTGTTGTTTTACGATGTATATGAAAGGGAGATTTTTCAGAAGTACTGTGAAAGTGTTGTTTTGACATAGAATATGAGAGGTGATTGTTCTTTAGGAACGTCAGCATATGTGCAATGTTTATTTTTCGATATTATTGAGCAAGTGGTTATTTTTTAGACCATAAGTAATGTGAAAAGTGTTTGTTTTTTCGGAATAGTAATGGAGGTTTGATGTTTTTAGACAAACTATTGCGAAAGTGTTTATATTTTAGAATAGTGTATGGAAGTGTTCATTTTTAAAATCGTATATGAGAGGGTTTATGTTTTAGGATGTATAGAAGGTTAAATTTTTAGGACATAGTTAATGAACACAGTTTATTTTTTCGACTTAGTATGTGAGAGTGTTTGTTGTTAGAATACATATGACGAAGGTATTTGTTTGATAGTATGTGCGAAGTGTTGTTTTAAATGTTATGGCTGGGCTTTTATTTTAGACTCAGTCTATGAGCAGGGTTTATTTTATTCTGATTCAGTCTATGAAACAAGTTGTTTATTTCTAGAATAGTATATGCGAAAAGTGTTTGTTTTTAGATAGTATGGAGGGTGATGTTTCAGAAAAGTCATGTGCGAACAGTGTTTGTTTTTAGAAAGTGGTATATGAGAGGAATTGAATCTAAAGGAAATAGCAGACGCAGTTAATGATTTTGAAATATCATGAAGACATGTTATTTTTAGAACGTCCTGTGAGACAAGTTGTTTATTTTTGAATAGTTATGAGAAGTGTTTGGTTTTTAGAAATGAATATGTGGTAATTGTTTTAGATAAGTATGTCAAGTGTTTTACGGTACAATACAAAATGCAGACCAGTGGTTGAGTAAGACCTCAAAGCTTGAGACAGTGGTTGTTTTTAGATTAGTTTATGAGAACAAAGTGGTTATTTTTTGACAATAGTGTACTGGGACTGTGTTTATATCTTAATTACGTTACTTTTTTATAGATTTGTTCTTTATACTATAAATATGGAATCATTAAGAATTGATTGAAAAGAGTGCATGAAGATTTTAAGAAAAAGCATAAGATATTTAGGAGAGTAAATATAAAGAATAAAGTAATTTAAGATTTGGCGGTAATCTTATATTTTAAAAGGGACAACTTAAAGAAAAGTCAAACTTGTTTTTAAAAATTGTATAGAGAGAGGGTGATGTTGATATCATAAATTTTCAGATCGAAGTCTGTTGTAAAACATGTGTTAAAAGTGATACAGTAATGGTGAATTAGTCAAGAAATTATAATGTAAAACTTATATTGGGGGTGATATTAGAAGTTGGAACCAAAGAATAATTGAAAAGAACTTAAAAAAAACATGTACTAAATTATGTGGATGGTATAAGCGTTAACTTGTAAAAAGACCAGTATGGTTATATGATCAGAAAGTATACTGTGATCTTAAGAGAGTAATAAGGGATGTTGTCTTATCTTCTAGTTAAGATTTGCTTAAAGGTGTGGGATTTTGGGATAGGGCTTTTTGTTTTTATCTTCATAGTAATTAATGGAAGAGGATTAGATATTTTTTAATTTTTGAAGGATAATGTCTTGAGAATTGAGTTCTAGTGAGATGAAAATTTTGATGTTGCTTAATTAGAATTATTAAGATGATTTTTCGTATTTTATTGAAGTTAGTTCCCGCTGTTTGAGGAGAGTTGATGTCGGTTTTATTTTAGGTTGGGTATTGGGAATTGGCTTGGGTTGCTTTTTTATGTGATTCATGGTTGATTGAGGTTCTAATCGTGGTGTAGTTTAATTTTCCGTTTTGGAGAAGTTGAGTGTAAATAATCTTCCTCTATATTAGAACTTATTATATATGGAGATTTAAATTTTTTCTTTGTTCTTTCTCGTTTTTTTTTTTTGTCCAGGAGTGGGGAGGGTTTTGTTTGATGGCAGGGTTGGTTAAGTGTGGTTCGTCTGATCGAGACCTTCTACGCGCCATAACAAGTAGCCTGATAGTAAATAACACTAAGTATAATAATAAAAAATAAAAATAAAATAATAAAAATAATTAAAAATAATAATTAAAAATAAATAAAAAATAATAAAAATAAATAAAAAGGTATTTTAAAACAAAATTTAAAAAACCATAATGTTATAAATTATATGAGCTTAAAGCAGTAAAACATGTTGAGTTAAAGCAGTAAAGCAGGAGAGTTAAAGCAGTAAAGCAGAGATTTAAAGCAGTAAAAGCAGAGAGTATAAAGCAGTAAAGCAATGAGTTGAAAAGCGAGTAAGCAGGTTAAAACAAAAGGGGTAGGGAGGAGGGAGGGGTAGGTGATTAGATTTACTGATTTACTGCTTTAAGGTAATTAAATATCTTATGAGTTAAAGCAGTTAAAGCAGTAAAACATTGAGATTAAAGCATTGTAAAGACATGAAGTTAAAGCAGTAAAATTTGCGAGTAAGTAACTAAAAGCATATCTAATCCCCCCTTGGTGTTGTTAGGTAAAACACGGTCTTTCTATTATGAAGTTTATTTCTGATTTTTTACTGCCCTTTGTAGGTATGATAACGTTAATATAATATGATGAGGGTGTAAAGCAGTATAAACATATTGAGTTAAAGCAGCATAAAACATGAGTCTAAAGCAGTAAAAACAATAGTAAAGCAGTAAGAACAAAAGCATTACGTAATCTCCTTCTTGGTGTTACGGTTAACACCTCTATAATGAGTGGTGTAGTATACTAGATTTTTACTCGTCTTTCAAAGTGTATAGCTATATGTAAATAGTAAGATTATAATTGTAG
>JABUQX010045218.1:0-18243 GCA_015478945.1 Trachelipus rathkii | reverse complement strand
TACTCCAGCTCGCCTCCTGCGTTCTTCAACCCTAAAGCTATTTTTTCTATCCCCTTCCTTCGCACAGTTTGGTCAATTACCCTTGTTGTGCTTCGTGAACGGTTACTTCAATATTATTTTTTGGTAACTTTAAGATCTATACCTCTAATATCCCAGGACCATAGTCACGAGTAAGTACTATTTAAATATATATATATACTATATTATACTTTACTATTCATTATACTATTATATTATAATCAATTTATAACAGCAATATAGTATAGGTATCAATACTATATACTATATATATATATAATATACTACTTACTCATCTATTCAAATGGCGTTAGTACGCACTCAAGACTTAAGTATTTATACCTATATATATATATCAGGCGGCCGGCTCGTCGATAAATTTATAGACATCCACCAAGGGACTTTGCAATTAATCTGACATTTCTACGACACCAGACACACCCCTCAATCCTTTGCAATAATTCACAACTTACCTACTACCACTCTATATATATATATATATATTATATGGCGAGCTCTTCCGTTCCTCTTTAGTATATATATATATATATTCACAACATATTATATATATATATATCCATAAATAATTATTAAACTCAGTCACTTTAGTGTCCAGGCGGTATATTAAGGTAATATCATATACTCTAACCAAATATATCTAAGTGACATAAACTGTCACAACTATACTAGAGGTATAGACTGATAGTCCTCCTTTTATAATAACTCATAAATACTTACACTTATATATCTGTATTCTACCATTTTATATACTATTTTCATAAAAATCCCGATCCTTTTTACTATATAAATCACGCACTATACTAGTACACATAATTTAAAATAATCTTTTCTTAATTTTTTGTTACCATAACTCATAATTTACACATTCTCCCAAACTCTCTTCCAATTTCACCTCGATCCGAAAAAACCCATTTATATATATAGGAAAACCCTATGGGGAAAACTATATTAAGATAGTATAAGTATATATATATATATTATAATATAATTATAATACTAATATATGAATTAGTTATACTTAAAAAAACAATCTGATATATAATAATTTATAGGCCGAGATTGCGTGACTAGTGCAAGGGATCAGTTGGACAGTTGTCATTATTTCTTTTTCTAACCCAACAAACGCTCTTTGGTCATAACAAGAGAATCGCGCCATAATTCCACAAAAGTTCTGCAGGGGATTGTAGGGGAGGACTTAATATGGAAAAGTTATTTTACTTTAAATAAATACAACTTTTAATTTCTTATTTATAGTAATCTTGTAAATGCTCTAATATTTTATGTCAGCTTTTAACTGAGGCAATCTTCTAGTTCAGCGACCTAAGTAAAATTTAATCTTTCCTCTCATCACTACATTTCTAAGTATGTCATTTGTTTTAGTGTAGCTGTTGCCGTTTTTTTGTTACATGATGTCTGCTTTAGACAAAGCTCTGACCATATATATATATGATGATAATATATATATATGATAGTAAATTAGTTAATGTATATATATATATAAGTGTTATATATTATATATTATTATATTATATAATATATGTATATATATGTATATAGTATAAGAAATATAGTTTTATATGTTATATGAGTTTTATTAATGATCCTTAACATCTATTCACAGAATAATATATATTATATTTATAATGAATAGTATTTAAACATATTTTTGTATGAGAAAGAATAATAGTATATTATATATATATATATATATATATATAATATATTATTGCGTGTTATAGATAAATGATTAAGATAATAATAGTTAGTATGATATATATATAATAGTATATATATATATATGGGTTATATATATACATAGATGAGTTATATAATATTATTATGAGTAGGATCCAATAATATATATTTTCATAGTTTATAATACAAATTATTGAAAATATACCAAATATATTTAATAATATTAGCTAGGTATAAGTAGTGAGTATAGGTATATGAATTAGTGAGGAAATAATAGATATATAATGTATAGGTATAGTATATATGAGTATAAGTTAGAGGCGTAAAGTAATATAAGTTAAATACGGTAGTTAATAATTTTAAAGTTGAAGCCTTTTAATATAGAAAATTATAAATTGTGCCTAAATTATAGAAATC
Source organism: Trachelipus rathkii (assembly GCA_015478945.1). Classification (NCBI taxonomy): domain Eukaryota; kingdom Metazoa; phylum Arthropoda; class Malacostraca; order Isopoda; family Trachelipodidae; genus Trachelipus; species Trachelipus rathkii. Next base: position 16,092 of record JABUQX010045218.1, on the reverse strand, counting down.
CAATGTAGTAATTTTTCAAAATCCCGAGAGCCCATTAATGGAATTTCCATTTGGGTTATGCAATTGAATAAATAAGGAATCCATTAATAAAATATTAATAGTAATGTACGTGTATATAATTATATATATAAGCCTATAATTTTAAGCTTGATTTCCAAATTCTTTATCTTTTATATTAAAAAAAATTTAATAGAAAATTTAAGTATCAATCTATATTTCTTTTCTATATTATATAGTAATTTGTTTTACACGTAGTAAATTTCATTTAATTATAGAGAAATTCACTAAAATAAAAAGCAAGATTACTTGCAACCTTGACGATTAGTTGAATGACGTATTATATATATATAGATTAAGTAATATAAATATAGTGGAAAGCCTTGCTGATATATTATTATAATTTTTAATTAATTTCCATAGTAGCCTTTATGTATTTATGCCGTAAGAGTAATATGTAGCTAAACTATATAGGTATATATATATATATGTTCTCCTGTAGTATAGCCCCAATATACCCTAAATCTGTTAATTTAGTAGTAGAGTGAAGTGTATTGTTAAAGTATATGTTACGAATAATAGGATAATTAATTGCTGTAAAAAAGAGAGATTGTTTTAAAAATTAAATTTTCAAGAATAAAAATTGCTTCATTTCTGCAACGTAAATTAATAATAATATAGGCCTGGTAAATACTATATAAGAATGTCGGGCTATTTTGCCAACCATTGATTCTTAGTATATGTGCGTTTATTGCAATATTTAAAAAATGAGAAAGAGAGAAATATAGAAAAAAAAGTTATTTATTGAATGAATTTCTGTTTATACAATGTCTTGAATTCATTTTTATTGTATCAAATATTGAAGAATGAAGGTCTTTATATTTCGGTCAAGAAGGTCAAAAAGTATCTCACAAGAATTTGCTTGGACACCTGAATTTCCCTGAAGTATATTGCCACATGTCGTCAGTCTTCCAGAAAGGAAATCTGGGAATAGCAACACTGAGTAGAAAGAGATTTATTGAGACATCAGAATTTTCACGCGGAGATGGGGTTAAATTTTGACATCAGGGGTGGTTGTAAAAAAAAGGGTATGTGAGAGCGGTAAAGCCGTTTTAAATTCGTATTAAGCGAGGAATGTGCCTTTAATTTAGTTGATCTTATATAGGTTATAAAGAAGATTGAAGGTCATAGAGCGACCAGATCGACTTTCCTGACGATGTAGCCACAAGTAGTTGATTAGGTATTGTAAGACAGTGTCGTCGGAGAGTGCAGTACTGCAGTAAAATTTACAACAAGCTACTTATCTCGCTAACTTCAAGTTCATAAATAATTGGGTATCTAAAATTGACATTTGGACTGGTAAATGATAAAGGGAAGCTGGTTGCAACGCAACGTGTGAGTAAGGAAGAATTTAGTGAAAGGGCTACTATAACATGGATATATGGCATGCTATTTCTTTAAAATCGCTAGACCTAGGATTTTATAGTGGAATCTTGAAACGTTTTGTTTCGAGATGCTCGCTATAAGATAATAAATCGAGTTTGTCTAGCATTGAGGATTATTGTTGTATTATCCTCCCTCGTGAGTATTATGACTTATGCCAATTTAATTCTTATTATTAAATTTTATTAGTAGTGAAACATGGTCTGGAATAAGAGGTAATCATAAAAAAATTAATTACAGTAATAATCCCAGAAATTGAAGAACCCAATACTAGTGGTGAATAAATAGTTGCCAACACTAGCTGCGTAGTTGTATAAATGGTTGTTGCGCAAACCTTGCAACCAGACCACGAAGCCCGCCCTTAGGGGTGCGTTATAGAAAAGAAGTTAGATTATAAATGTAAGGATAGTAATGAACGTTATTAAAGAGTTATGTGGTGTGGTGAAGAAAGGGATAAAAATGAGAGAATAAATAAATGGTAAAAGATACATAGAAGATGGTTATATGTCATGCCGATAAAAGAATTATGTACATTGACTAGTATTGTTAGGTTTAAAACGGATTAGTTATGATAGTTGAGTGATAGTTATGTGCTTAGGAATCCGACCTGATGTAGAGACCCGTAAGCAAAATAGTGGATATTGACGTATTCAGGAAAAGGTGAAATGCCTTGGCAATGATAGAAGATATAAAATGGTTAGTTTGGGCCATGAGATAGCTGAATGAAAGAAAGGGTGGCTAAGAACATTATAGAATTAGGTATGATTATTGTATGTAGATAGAAGGTTTATATGTATATGATATCCTCTTCCTGGGCCCACATATACCGTAATGCCTAACCCCACCTAGAAGAAAGGTGAGGGTGAGGGGTCCCATTTGGCGGTCCCCGGCTTTTGAAACTCCTAGTGTGGATTCGGTGACCTCGGGTGCGGTAGCAGCACACGGCGGGAGAACCAGCACCCGAAAAAAGTAAGCAGGAAGAACAAATTGACCGCAAGTCAAAAAGGAAAAGCCACCTTTTGGTGCTCTTTCCTCTTTCTTTATGGCGGAACTCGTAGCACACCATGGAAACTGGCGTAGTCAAAAATCAGAGAATATAAGTGTCAACCTGGACCCTTTCTTTGATTTCCACCAATGATCCCACTGCTGATATCCTGTGACCTACCCCTCACTATTCTGTGTGTGTTCCGGTATATCATTCTTACCCGCCACCTCTAGACTGTAGCTGGTTCAGATACTAACCGGGCAAAGCCCACAGAGCCTATACCCTCTTCTCGCGATTCTACAATAGAACCATCTCTGCCATATACTGAACGTATCCGCTGATGATTATGTGCACATTGCTTTGCTTTTATGGTATATCGGCCGTCTGATCGCAAATTCTGTATATGATGATGATTGAATGTATGCTTCATCTGCATTTATATTGCAGACATTCCGTATATGAGGACTATATAATATATAGTATATATAATATAATATATATAATATATAATATATATATAATAATATATTATATATATTAATTATATATTATATAAAAATATCATATGAATTATATAATATTATATTAATATTATATATATATATATATAATTAATATATATTATATAATATTTAATATATATATTAATATTATTAATATATATTATTATATATATATATAATATAATATATAGATATTAATATAATATAATATATTATATATATATTTAAATATTATATAATTAATTTAATATATTAATTATATAGTTATATTCAGATAAATATTAGACTGTATAACTCGAATTTATAATGACCAGCAAACATACACAAACAGAAATGTGATAAGGTTAAATAATTAGAATAGAGCGAATAGACGTTCCATAAAGTATGAAGAAACGAAAGCCAACTTGGTTACTAGAAATTTGAACATTTAGAAATGTATACCATATTTACTTGTACGCTATGTGCACGTTGCACTTGAACCAAATTCTAGATGCGCCAAGGTAACTCCAGTGGAAACTGGCTTACAGTTGCCATGATAGCCTTAACACTCTAGAGATGAGCCCTTGTAACTAGTGTACTTGTACATAGAAAAAAATAATATACTTCTTCAACGCACCTGAAGATAAGCCACAAGAAGATATGTCTAAACAGCGAAAGAAATGTTAAAAGTAATATATTATAATATATATAACATAAAAAACATTAATATAATATTTATATAATGAAAATATTATATATATATAATATTATATAATAATATATATTATATATATATATATATATATATATATATATATATATATATTATATATATATAATATATATATATATATATTAATAATATATATATATTATATTATATATTATATAATATATATATATATATAGATATACATAATGTATATAATTAATAAATTAACATATGTTATATTATATATTTATATGAAAGAAAATTGTTTAATATATATATATATATATATAATAATAAAATATTATAATATAATAATATATATATATAATATAATATTATATATATATTAAAATATATCGAAAAAATTATTATATTATTATATTATATTAATATATAGTGTTCGGTCCACACTGCTATGTGGAAATCTTTATCTATTTTATCTATATATATATATATATATATATAATATTATAATATTAATATTTATATATATATATAATTTTAATATATTATAATAATGAATTATATATATATATATATATATATTCCATAACATCATTTATGTATTCATGGTTAGTAATATCTTTATATAGGTATAATAACCTTATTTAAATATAGTTAATTATAATACTTTTTAATTATATTATTTGTTAATGGTATATAATATATGATATAATATATTGAGAATATAGGCAAATATAAAAATTACAATGTAATATGTTAACTAATATTTTAGTTAACAAATATTGACTATTATAATGGCTATAAATTTAACATTAAAATTAATATACATATATACACATTATATATATATTAATATATAATATATAATAGTATATATATATATATATATATACAGTGGCGTATCCAGGAGTTTTTTTCGGGGCAGGTCATAAAGAGAGAAAGCTTAGTCAATATTCTATATTTAATGATTTTACTAGTGTTCCACAAATAATATATAATTATATATATATATATATATTAATAATATATATTATAATATATATATATATTAATATATTATATACACTACACATATATATATATATATATACCATTTAACTTTTCACGTGAATATGATAATAATAATAACACCACCGACACCAAACAACTAGTCTGCTAAATAATGCGATCACGATGGCTTGTAATAATATACTAAAATTTATATATATAATATATTAAAAAATTTTCTCAGAGGGTATATGGGCAATATTCCTTGCCTTCAATAACAGCTGGAGTAAATACCTTATGAAACGTACCCATGAAAAGAACCAAAGGATACCCGATATTGGTTCACACTTATTCCAGTTTTATTGGGCCCGACCATAAAACCCGCCCGCATATACAGAATTCCTCCACAAAACAAATAATGCCGCCTGAATTGTCTAGACCAGGCGGCCCGCCTTATATATAATAATAATATTAATATATATATATATATATATATATAATATATATATATATACTATATATATATATATATATATATATATATATATATATAAATATATTATATATATTAATATATATATATATATATTTGGCTAAATTTAGATACACAAATTAAATAATTTTATATAAGTTCAATAAGCGAATAATATTATATATATATATATATATATATAATATATATAATATACTAATATATATATATATACTATACTATATATAATATATATATATATACTATATATATATATATATTAATATTATAATATATTAATTATATAATATACATAATAGATAAGATATATATATATATATATATTAAATATTATTATATACATAATATTATTATTATATATAATAATATAATATATATATATATAAAATCGTGAAACAGGGAACGTTGGCAGGAGGGCTGGTAGATAAGTGCTGAAGAAAGGAAAGGAAATACAAATGACGGAATCTCAACTGAATACACCTAAGCCAATAAGGGTTTAGACCTCGGATCCATTGAAGGCAAGACTCACGATTATATATATATATACTATATATTATATATACTATATATCATATATATATATATATATATATATATATAAACCCACTAAAAAAAAAGAATAAAAACGCTATCCAACCCACAAATGATATATTTATATAAAAAATAACTATTATATATATATAATGTTTAATACTATATATAATAATAATAATATATTATATATTATATATTCAACAAACGAAGCTCGGAAGAAACATAATTATAAATAAGGCGAGTAAACGCAGACGGAAAAAAATGATACATAAAAAAAAAAAATTAAGTTATATAATAATGAGAAATGTTTTTCTTCTGACAATTATATTATATATATATATATATATATATATATATATATATATATATATATATATATATATACTATATATTACTATATATATATATATATTTATATATATACTATATTATATAAATTATATAATGAAAGTATACTATAGTGTATACGCTTTACTTTAATTATTTATTTGAATGTGAAAAACAAAGCAGAATATAATCGAGAATGAGGAAGAAACAGTCATAATGGATGATGAAGAAATATATTTGGAAGAAATGGAAGATTGGAAAAGTGGCGAAAGAGTGAAAAGTTCCAAAAATAGGGAACTTTTAAGTTGGAAGGAAAATGAAGTTTATCAAGAGGTTGATTTAAATAAGAATATGAAACCTGTGAGAACAAGATGGATAATATGTCAAAAAGAGAAGGAAAGGGGCATATGTTGTAAAGCGCATCTGGCTACAAAACATTTTTTTTATAAAACCAATCAAGAGCAAAAAGGTTGCAGGACATTTTTGTATTTATATGTCATTTGAAAATTATGAAATGTTGGTCTATACCTCAATTTTTAAAATAAAGCTCTTGTTAATTACATTAGTTTAATTAATTATTTTTTTAAATATAAAATAACACCTGCTTCCATTATGCGTTATTTCAATTATATAAAGGTAAGCAGCACTTTAATGTTACATATTAAATTCTAATAAAGCACAAACACTTTCACAACCCTTATTTCAAAACTAAACAGACAACATTTCATTACTCTGCCAACGGTAAGTGAACTTATAGGTATATATAATATATATATATATATATATATAATATATATAATATATATATATATATTATATATATATATATATATATATATATATATATATATATAATATACTTATATATATATTATATATATATATAAGAGAGAGAGAGAAGAAGAGAGAGAGAGAGATTCCAAATTCTCTCTACATTTGCTATTAATTTCATTACGTATCACATCAACGGAAGATGAACGAAAACTTTCAGTATCTATCGCATTCTACAAGCGATCGTGTCCATTTAGTGTATTCATGTATTCTGTTCAGACTGGGTTTCGATTAATATTTGGGCTCTTTGGGGGTTATAAATTATAGGGTCGTACCTGTGTTGTGGACCTTTATAAATTAGGCGTTAATATAAATACTAATGATTTGCAGACAATACACTACGTTTATATCTCTTGAACCAGAATATTATTGAAAGGTTTAGGTGAACTAAAGCTAGTAGTCAAACGGCTTTTTATTCTGTTTTTTATGAGTTGTTATTACAATGCACAGACTTCGTATATTTTGATTTAGAATTGTAAATTATAATCGTTTAAGTCATAGAGAAGGATTAAGATGATAAATTTTGGCTTATAGAAAGGTATTTAGCAATTGTGTGCGCTTCTCTGAAGATATTCCTTCCAACACGATAAACTAGTTAACATATTTATTGTTATCAGCACCCTAACAATGTAAAGGATAATTCATTTCATCTAATGTTTTTAGTGTTTACAAATTGCAAAAAAATAGGAAAAAAAAATGCTATAATTTCAACGATTCTCATAAATAATTGTTTAAATTGATTATGATATCTCAAAAGGTTTCGCTTAATATTTTGAGGAGCTCTGTGTTAATAATTATGTGTCATAGTATACTGGTGTGTTTGTAGGTTAATTTCCATATATATTTTGTAAAAACTCTATATTAAAATACATTACACCACTCTATTTTGAATTGTGTAATGAATAGAGCGCGCTCACGAAGTGCACAGAAGCTATACTCTCTTTAGCATATGTGTTATTTTATTGGGTGCGGTTCAAATAGCACAAGCTAATGTATATATTTATGTTATATAATAGATGGATTTCGATGTTAGATTCGGTTTATATGATTATTAATTTGATAAATAATTGATTTATTTAATTGTATAATGTTTATGAGATATGTCTACTCATTATTTGCACAACTCACTCACAGTGATAATAAAATATTTACATTTTATTATGTATTATTAAACACTTTTGTAGTCAAAGACTTATATTTATTATATATTTGTTATATGTGTTAAATAAGTCACCATATAATGAAAGGTATCTCTAAAATTTGTAGATCAATATATGTATTTATGTTTAAGATCGGTATATTTTTCATATATAATATTTTTGGCTTTACTATATACTACTAAATTATAAGGCTAGATGTTAGATAGGTATACTCTACTTTCTATGTATAAAAACCCGTGATAATACATAATTACAAATTTAATAAAAATGTTATAAGTAGAACTCAAGGGGAGGTTGTCAAAACTTATTTATATTTGTTAGGTATATGTATTGTTACAAATAACCAAACAGATTATCAAAAGAATGTAGTTATAATAAAGATGTATTCAATGTTAGATTGCCCTGGATCATTTAGCAGGAGCAAAATTTGGGCGCTAGGTGCAGTATAGCAAGGGCGATGTAGATTGAAATGAGGTATCTTCCTTTGACGATACCCAATGCTCGCTTAGAAAAAATATTTACACCACTTACATTATAGTAGATTAATCCAATGCGTCCGTCAGACTAGACGAGCTCTGGTAGTGTCACTGTGCTCGATCTGTCATATTAATGGATGTATCACGCCAAGCAAAGAATGCTCGCTGTTCGTATTTCTTCATTTAAAGTACTTCTCTATTCATTGTTAGAAATCCCGGATATATAGAGAATAATTGAAATAGAAGTACTTGGTTATAAAAAAGAAGAGCGTAGATATATGAAGCATAGGCGTCTCATGCTTTTTACTACCTTGGTAAAAAGATACTATCTTACCGAAACTATTTCATTACTGATACAGGTGTAAGTCCCAAGTTACTGTTTAATTTATATCGTGTTTTATTATTCTTCAGTAGTTATTCTTGTAGACGGAAAACTCTTAAATTTGGTCGATATTTAATATGTATTCATAGTGTAGTCCCGGGTTTACTGGACTATAATTTTAGGCTGAGGAGCGGGTAATGATAGGACAAGTGTAGCTTCTTGACGGTAGTTTTCTTTGCAACACCGTGTACAAAGAAGATTTACACTTTATTTGTAGTGTTAACAGCTGACGTCCCTTGCTTTTCTATTGTGTATATTGTTTACTACAATTATCTCATAAGGCAAGATCTTGTGAATTGCTGTAAAATGAATAAATGTATTTCATGTTAGAGTTCTCGGTTCAAGATTCTAATGAATTTGGACTCATTATAAGGTTAATTTAACGGACAAGGTTTTTAAAGTATAATCCTTTCGACAACTTCTGTAATGACTATTTACGATTTATAAGACGTTTGTTTAACGCTAGATAGATATAGGCAGTTAGTCGAAGCACTATTTTTATTGATTGTTTTATGATGTAATAGAAATGCAATCACTTAAAATTTCTTTACATAATTATATTAGTATTTCATAAAGGTTATAAAGATTATCACTCAGCATATCAGTAATTAAAATAAATTAGAGTGATCTCGTTAATGGTAATTTAGAGCAGGTGTTAGAAGGTTAATTCCTTTTGCACAAACCGTAAAAAAATTTACTCATTTTGTACTAGTCAGATAAAGCGAATGCAAGTCTATATTCATTATTGTTATATTGAGATAATTTAATAGACCAATGGAAATCTAAATATTATGTTTATTTAGTGTTCATGTGATAAGATCGAGATTTGTCAGATAATAAATATTTGGGGTTCCATATAGAGTAATTAGGAATTGGTGCTTGAAGGTAATCATCTTATAACTTCATCCTGTAAATATATTTTCAATTTATAAATTAGTCATAAATGATGTCAAGATTAAACTCTTATTATATATTGTTTTTAATACTACCGTAAATAGCCAAAAGAAAATTCAATTTGTCGTACTTGCAATGTATATATGTAATTCACTCGTACATTAGACTCCAGCATTTCAGGATAATAATTTGGTGCTCCTATGTGTTAGTCTTAGGAAAATAAGGTGATTTGAATAACTAGTATTGAAATTATTTCACCCTTATTGCTCACACCTATAAATCAAATTTTTACCGACAAAATGACTCAATGTATAGGCTGATAAAAAGCCCAGTAAAGTAACCAATATTAAGAGTTATCGTTAGTATAGCTTGGCCAACGTTGAGTGCTAGCTTGGTTATAAGTTGTTCGCCGCTTGTTATAAGATGAAAATGACTGGATGGGGTCCCAAAAATGCAAGTCTCTTGAAACTCTCATAGTTGATATATGTATTCCGATTCTCTATAGATTCGGTAAGTGTTTTTATAGAAAGTTATTTTTAATTTGTTTCTTCCTTTATGGTTTAAATTAGCGCATTGTGTTTAAGGTTCTCCCTTTTGTCACATAATGTAATTTTGGCAATATTCGAAAATATTAACTATTTAACGGTAAGGCTGCTAAAGTGCTGTTAACGTTTAGATCTGTTTCAGCACTATAATTTGGGTTCTCTTTAGTCTACTCTCAGGCACGGGTATATGTTTGAGGTATTCCTTTGCACAACCGTAAATATATATTTACACTTTGATGTAATGATAAAGACGACTGTAGTCAGCCTTAATATTACATTGTTTTTAGTGTGAAGAGCAAAGGAAATCATATTTTTGCTTATTAAAATATGTATATCATAGTTCGTTCCAGTTTCAGAATTAATAATTTGGTGCTCCTACGTAAATGTTAAGGCTATATATAGTGTTAACGTTATTTTTTTATGGCACAACAATATACATTATATTATACATTTATGTTAGTGATAAGGCGCAGTACTCTTTATTTATTTTGTATATATGTGATATTAGCAAATGAAATACTAAAAATGCATATCTATAAAGGTTCTGTTTTAGAATTCGGTAAAGATAATCTAACTTTGAGCTTCGTCCTTCTGGCTTAATTATTAGACAACTATCGTGTCTACTTGAAGGATATTCTTTACTCTTTGTGTCAATCACCTTAAAATAATTATATCAAATATTTGAAAAATTAATGGGATAATTCAAAACCTATTATAAGCGCATGAAAACTAATTTAATATGAACGTTGTGAATTGCACACAGAATATAAACTCTAATTTGATCAGGATATTAATAATATGTATTCATGTTAGATTAGTTTCATATATATTAAATATTTTATGTATATTATATATATATATATAGCATAAATATAGTATAATAATTTGGACATATTTTTGATGTATCTTCTTTGCATAACTGAACTTACGTAATATATTTAATTGAATATATATGTAATGATAGGCTTAGTCTAAGTACTTAATATTATATATTGTATTTATGATATATGATAATTTAATATATATAAATTACTTATAATTTTGTTATATATATATATTATAATATGTATATTAATTTATAGATCGGTTATCTCAATAAGATAATATATTGGAAATCCTAGGTTAGATAATTTATGGCATAGGTTGTATGATAGGCTATCTGATTTTGCAGCGACCGTTAAAATATACAATTTGATGTAGTGATAAAGCGTAGTCAAGGTCTTATTATAATTTGTATTAAGACGGCCTTACTCGAAAGAAATATCTAAAAATTTTGTATTTATATGTAGTGTTAATTGTTGTTGATTTATTCTGATATAATTTATAATTTGTGGATATACCTTGTGTGGTCTTTCTGTAATTTCTTATTTGAGGTATTACTTCTTATTTTATATAGTACCTAATGTAATAAAATTATTTACTAATTATTAAGATGTAGTGATAAGGCGTAGTCAAAGTATTATTATTATATATTGTATTATATTGTTTTCATATGTTAAATATTAATGACTCAATAAATCTTAATTTGTGTTTATATTTATGTGCATGTAGGTTAAGAGTCGGTTTTAGGATAATTAATTTGTTCTCTAGGTAAATTACGGCATGGTTTTAAGGTATCTCCTATTGTCACAATGTGAAATTTTTACATTTTGTGACAAGTTGACTAGTTCAAGCTATTTTGGTGTCTCTTATCGCCTGAAAACACTTTTCTGATATATCTTAATAATTGTATATGATATATATATTCATTTGAGATTCTGTTGTTTCAGTTAATATATTTTTGGTTGACTACCAGATATATACGGTAATTTAGGTCAAGCGTTTTTGTATACGGGTTATTCTCATGTATCTCTTTTTGCCGAACGCTGTAAACTAATTCCAGTTATCATACGGTTTGATGTAGCTTAAATTTAAGTTCGCGGTTAGTACTCTCACAGTGCAATACTATGCTGTGAGTGATTGATTATTATGTGTAATGCAGAATCTAATATTTTGTATTAATTATGGTATTCATGGTTAGTTTAGTTCAGATAATAATTTGGGCTCCTATAGATAATTTTTACTTAGCAGCTGTTATTGACACACCTTAAAATAATTTATACTAAACTTATGTATGCGTTTGTGATTTTAATCTTTTTTTTATATGTTAATACTATTGTTGCTATATAGACATAAAGAAAATCTAAAATATTTGTTATTATAATACGTTATGTCCTGTATGATAGATATCTTAGTTTCTCAAGATAATAAAGTATGCTCTAGGTATTTAGGCGGTGTTGAGGTATTATACATATGACTTCTTTTGCACCATCACGTAAATATTTACAAGTTTGAATATATACTATATGTTAGTGATTAAAGGCTAGCTCAAGCTTTTTTTATAATTTAGTATATTATGATATATGTTAATAGGACCAAAATATAATTGAGATCAGTCTGAAAAATTTGTTATAATATGGTATACATGTTGGATCGGTTTCAGAGTTTCGATAAGAAAAACTGTGTGAGCTAAAAGTTGTTTAAAATTTTTCTCGTAAGGTGGAAAAAAAGGACCAATAGGATGATTCAAGTATCTCCTCATTGCACAAAGTTTGAAATATATATCATTTTTTATATATTTAAGTGAATTTAAGAACGCGATAACACATAACATAACTGTATCACATAACTCATAACTGTTTTTATGAGCGATTACATTATTGTTTGAGTAATTATATTTTGTGAAAAAAGTACATAGATATGTATTCTGCAAAGTTAATAACTCATCGGGTTTTTAATAAATAATATACTCTTGGTGAACTTAATTGACTACTGACAGTTTGAGGGCATACAATAGGTGTCATCTCACAAGTATATAACCGTTGTCACATTACGAGTGTAATAATATTTTTAACAATTTGATTTTGTAGATATATATAAAGTCGTTGTCAAGTATACTTTGGATTAAGTGAGATAGTTAGTTGATTTCAATGCTCATTATCAATTTGTATAGAAATAATTAAATGTATTATTAATATTTATAACTTTTTTAAGATAATAATATATTTGGGCATCCTAGTGGATTAAGATTAAGGCTATAGGTATGTTTTTAATATATAGGTTAATCTTCCATTTGCACACCCGTAAAATAAATAAATATACGCTTTATGCTATAGTGATATATAGATGTATGATCTAAGTCTATATTTATATTTGATAGATATGTAATTGATTATAATGCTAATAAGATAAATACTTAAAAAATTTGTTTATATAAATAATGTATTTCATGTATACAGCATGTTTCAAGATATAATAATAATATTTGTGAGTAGCTATCCCTAGTTAAATATTTATGATCAGAGTATTAGTGTATTAACTACGTCTAATCAGTCCCCCATTGCCTCAGAATTAAGTCCACCCGTTAACAAACAAAAATAAAAATTTACAATTTTATAACCTTTTATGATTGAGTGAGATAAAGGCGGTCTATGATAAGAGACCTTATTTATATTGTTTTTCTGTGTACGAGCAAAGAAATCTCAAATATAATCGTGATTACTTTGTTAATAATTTTTAGCTTTATTTTAATGTTTATATGTGTTTAGGATAATTATGCATATGATGGGTGACTTTAAAAGGTATTTATTAGGCAGAGTGTTTGATAAAGATATTTCGCACTTCCACCTCTGTCGCACTCTCGAGTATAAATATTTTGACAATTTAGAAATTTAATGGTGATCTTCCTATACGGAAGCTTATAGAACTTATAATTTACAATATATGTTTTATGTGTTGTAAATGTCATCTGTTAAATTTTAGTTTAAGTAAATAAAGAATTTTATGTATTCATGTTAGATCGTCTTCAGATAATAATTTGGAAATCTAGGGTGAAGATATTTATTGGCCAGCGTGTTATGCGAACTATGCTGCTTTTTCGCACAGAATCTAAAATGTAGAATATTACAAATTTGTATGTTGCCAGTCCGACTACTAACAGACCGTACAGTCCCAATAGATAATGATCTGTTCTGACTGATTAGTAGTTAATCGGCAGGTCATTAGTGGAGCCTAATAGAAAAGTGTAAAAAATTTTGTGTTACGCTAATAATAATTACGCCGCCATATGTAATTATTGTTACATAATAATTTAATTTAGTGTTATTCGTTAAATTAATTATTGTGGTGTTGCTCTAGAGTATTTTAAAGGCCGAGTTTTGAAAGGATAATTCTCACTTTTATCGCACAACAAATCCGATAAATTTTAATTTTTCATTACTCAATGTATTGATTAAGAGACTTGTTTTTTTACAGTCTTATTTGTTATATTGTTTTAAAAACGAATCGCTTTTCTTCCACTGAATAAAATTTTTCTCACTTTAATAGAAGCTGTATGTTAGTGTTAGTGTGTGTGTGTGTTTTAGAAATTTTTTATATTCCTATAGTGAATTTTAGGCCTGGTGAGTGTTGGAAATAGGTGTATTCTCCGTTTGCCTCTATTATGTTAAATTAATTACACAGTTTTTTCTTGTCACAGTGATTAAAGCGTAAGTGTCAAGCTTCACAGTTTATAATTTTCTCATTTGTGCATTTACTCGTAAAATGTCAGCTCAAGAAGAAGTACACTTTGTTATAAGTACGGTATTCATGTGTTATGATCGGCTTTCAGAAACATTTCGAGCATCACTCGGGATCAATATAAGCGCAGGGTGCTTTGATGGTAATCTATCTTTGCACCAACTATAAAACATTTTACAATCTTGATTGTAGGTGATAAAGCGATAGCTCGCAAGACTTTATTATACTATCTTTTTTATTGTGTAAATAGCAAGACACAGTGCTAAAATTTGTTCCACCTCTATATGTAATTGCATGTTTACAGATACGGAGTTCAGTAAAATATGTTTGGTTGCCTTATTTAGGTTATATATAAAGGACATTGTGTTTGAATTGAACATGGTGGTGATCTCCGTGATTGCACAAACACGTAGAAAAATATATTACGACTTCTGAATAGTTATCTGATACAGATACGTAGTTCAAGCTTATTCTATATTGTTGTTATGTGTAATAGCATATAATTTGTGCAATGATTGTTATGAGTAGTCTTTTTAATTGTACTCGTCGGTACTGGCAGATTAATCTCTAGTAAATATTTTTTCACAGATGGATCAAACACTTCATTGATACAATCAGTAAAAAGCTTACGTGTCACCCAAACCTTGTTGCTGGACAGCCACATCACAGTTAGTATGCTCTTTTGGACTTTAAATTTTTTGAAAGCTCGTGGATTTTCTGATGGTAAACGAGCAGCGATTTAACTTCAAATCGCCGCTTGAATTGTCACAAAACAGCAGCGTGAGACGGTCTTTCATTTAGCTTGTGGCAGGGTAATGCTTTCTCTTCTGCTGTTATATAGGTTCGCTTGGGCATCTTCCAGAAGAGACCCGTCTCATCGCAATTAAAAACCTGCTGCGGTAAATAATCATAAATATCCATGAGCTCTTAAAGTCACCGATGAAGTTCTCTGCTGCCTTTGCGTTGGAGCTTGCTGCTTTGGGGTGCCTCACAACGCTGTGGATTCCGCTTGTTCTTTTAAACATCTCGATCCACCCACGACTTGCCTTGAATGTCTCTTTTTCATCCGTTGATGCTCCTAGCATCTTCTTGACGAGGTCGGCGAAAATCACTTTCAAATTCTCACAAATGATGCTCTCACTAATAGATTCACCTTGAGTTTGCTTCTCATTGGTCCATAAGAGAAGCAACTTTGCAACATCGTCGGGAATACATGGCCACTGCGTAGATATTTTTGTCACCCCTTTTGATACATTTATCTTCTTAATCTTGTCCTTGTCCATGATGATGGTGCAAATCGTTGATGTTGAGCTAAGTCAGTCA
>JABUQX010045217.1:42500-47500 GCA_015478945.1 Trachelipus rathkii | reverse complement strand
ACTCGGTACTTATTTAAATCGACAGGAGGGTGGTTGGAACATCTGCTGGGACTACACGGCATTCTGCTGGGGTGCTCCTGGGTTACAGGAGCAACAAACCAAAGTCAAAGAACGTCGAAATGGTCACAACATGCTTGTTGCGAAAAATTTGCAATAATAAGACGAAGAAAAATTTCACTCGCACCAGGACTCGAACCATCGACAACAGAGTCGCCGTTAGGCAATGTTCAGGAGGCTAGACCAATAGTCAGTCCTCCTCCCCATAAAAAAAAGGAATCTCGGAACAGTTTTCAAGTCTCCTGCTTCGATATCACTGCTTTAAAACTAGGTAGTTATTTAAACCCTCAGAATGATGCTTGGTTCCCCTGCTGTGGCTACATGGCATTCTGCTGGGTTGCCAAACCTACCAGTTTGTCTATAGTAAAGCTTGAGTTTGTTATACTTTGTTAATGTCGGTAATTTATTCACGCTTAATGTATGTCAGGTATGTTATGGTACTATATGTTTTTAGTTCAGGAAATATTATGTTAGCGTTTATTCGTTGATCTGTATGATCGATAGGTTATTTTATGATGTTTGACAGAGAATTTTGCTAATGTCCACGTTTATTCATAGTTCAAAATGATGTTATATTTGATATGCAAGACACTTTGATGAATGTAGTATCAATTCATAGATCAAGATGCTGGTATCTTTGATAGTTTGGACACTTTGTTAAGGAGTTTTGTTAGATAATACTGCTTTAGCTGCTGATGATATGATTGAAAAGCAGGGATAGGTTGAGTTTTGCTGTGTAATGATGGATAGGTTGAGAACTTATTCATAGATCCAAATGTTAATGTCTTATTCGTAGTTCCAAATGTTAGTATCTATTGTAGGTTTTCGCCCATTGTAAGTGTTAGATATGTTAGGCTTTGTTTAATTTCTGTTACGTTTTGTTAAATATTACTATGACAATGCGAAATTAACACTGATTTGTTTGAGAAATGATAAGTTTCGCAAGATATTACTGTGTTAAATGGTGATGGTGTGTTAGAAACGTGGGCTTAGGTTAATTTTTTGCTGAGTAATGTTAGGTTTGCCCGAGAATTTTGCTAATGTCTACGTTTATTCATAGTTCAAAATGATGTTATATTTGATATGAGTGACACTTTGATGAAGGTAGTATCAATTCATAGTGCAAGATGCTGGTATCTTTGAAAGATTGGTCACTTTGTTAAGGAATTTTGTTACATGACACTGCTTTAGCTGTTGCTGATATGTTGGAAAAGTGGGGATACATTGAGTTTTGTATGTTCTGTTAGCTACTTTACCTTTGATAAGTAGGGAACTTTGTGAATGTTAGCAGATTATTCATACGTGAGGTATGTTAGTTTGTCGTTGTATATTATATTCTTAGTTCAGGTTATGATATGTTATCTTTATTGATGTAAAAACTTTGTTACCTTAGCATATATTCGTTGGTCTGTATGTTAATTAGGTAAGGTTATGATAAATTTTTGTTAATTACTATTAATACATGTTAAGGTAAAAAACAATGATATGTTACAGATATGTTTGAAAAAGTGTGAATAGTTTACGTTCTGTATGCAATGTTAGTTACTTTACTGTTGTTAAGTATGGAACTTTGTTAATATTGGCTGTTTATTCGTGCGTAAGGTATGTTAGGTTTGTCGTTGTACAATCGGTTTCAGATTTCCCACCCACCTCTATTTAATCAAATATCGAAAGTGGCTTGGGTCCAATATTTTTTTCTTCTGTATAAACCCGCCCACTTGCATATATATATATATATATATATATATATATATATATATATATATATATATATATATATATATATATATATATATATATATATATATATATATATATATATATATATATATATAGAATATTCAAAAAATTTAGGAAAGAAGTACTTATATACTTTTTGTATATATATATATATATATATATATATATATATATATATGTATATATGTATAATATTTATATATATATATATATATATATATATTTATATTATATATATATATATATATATATATATATATATATATATTTATATATTATATAGTTATCTATTTTTATATATATATATATATATATATTATTATATATATATATTACATATATATTGAATATTATCTTTTTTTTCTAAACAAGCGTATATATTCTTTTCTTGTTTTATATATATATATATATATATATATATATATATAGATATTATGTTATATATATATATATATATATATATATATATATATAATTATACATATAGATAGAGACAGATAGATACATGATATAATATATATTACATATATAAAGCAATCTTGTTTAATACCAAACAAGTTAGTCGAATGCAGTCTCTACTATCAACACTGGCCAACAAAAAAGAAATTATTTTTTTGCTGCCAAGGATATTTTATCGAATTATAGTATATCGGGTGTGCTGATTTCAGAAATTACATTAGTTTTCCAAGATTGGCTCTAGTTCTTGAGATACAGGGTGTTCCAGATATACTCGTATACAAATTTTTAATGCATTTTTTACAGTAATATCGTTTTATTTCTTTTTAAGGCTTACCTTTATATATACTTTATTTTTTCTATTTTCAGAACACTATGAGTACTTCACGAAGAGCCTGTTTGAATAACCCCAATGTATTCTGCTACATCTGTGGTGAATATTGCCAGGAGAACCAAAGAAGAAATATTACTAACTTTGTGGAGAGAGCATATCTGGCATACTTTGGAATGAAACTCGGAGACCAAGATAAGTCTTGGGCTCCCCATATGGTCTGTAAAACGTGTGTCGAAAATCTACGTCAGTGGAAAAATGGACGAAGAAAAGGTTTAAAATTTGGTGTGCCTATGGTATGGCGGGAGCCAAAGAATCACCACAGTGACTGTTATTTTTGTTTGGTTAATGTGAAATCGTTGCAAGAAACGTAAATTTGAGTATCCGGATTTGAAATCAGCAAGGCTACCTGTACCACACCCCGACGATGTCCCCATCCCAGCGTTCACTACACCTCCCAGACCTAGCATTGTCTGGATGAAGAAGATATCCAGGATTTGGTGTGCACACAGATAGTGGTAGTGAATATGAAGAAAGTAATTTCTACACAGCAACAGTTCTCCCAAGAAGAGAGATCAATGATTTAGTACGAGAGATAAAGTCCCTCCAAGCAAGATTCTGAGCTTTTAGCATCTAGACTAAGTGAAAAGAACTGTCTCTGGCCGAATGTAAAATAACTTTTTTTTTCGGACAAGAGAGGTAGTATTTCTTCCATATTTCATTGAAGAAGAAGACCTAGTATACTGTAGGAACATCCCTGAACTCCTACTCCAAATGGGGTTACCTAAATACCGACCAGAAGATTGGCGTTTGTTTATGGACAGTTCAACGAGAAGCTTGAAGTGTGTTTTATTGAACAATGGCAATGAAGAGTACATCGATTCCAATGGGTCACTCAACAAAACTGAAAGAGGAATATGAAAATAATATAAGAATGATCTTTCAGAAGCTTAGATATAATGAACACCAGTGTTCTATACGTTGATTTGAAGATGGTCAACATCTTTCTTGGGCAGCAAAGCCGGATATACTAAGTACCCTTGTTTCATATACTTGTGGGATAGTAGGGCTAAAGAAGACCACTGGGAAAAAGTTATATGGCCTGCTAGGGAAAAGCACTGTAGGTGAATCAAATAATATCATTAACGAACCACTGGTTGACAGGGGGAAAATTATCATCACTCATCAAACTAGGACTGATGAAGCAATTTGTTAGGGCCTAGACAAAGATGGTGAATGTTTCAAATATATTTGCAGATTTTTTCCAGGGTTGAGTATGGAGAAACTCAAAGCTGGAATCTTTAGCGGCCCTCAAATTCGCCAAATCATCAAGGATGACAATTTCATAAATTCCATGACTGATATGGAAGCATCTGCCTTAAATGTTCTTGGTTGTTCAGAACTTTTGGGCAACCATAAATCTGACAACTATGTAGAACTCTCGTACAGAAATGCATTCAGACTTCAAAATTTGAATGCTAATATGAGTATAAAAGTTCACTTTTACATAGTCACTTAGATCGGTTTCCGGATAATCTAGGATGTTATAGTGAGGAACAAGGGGAGAGGTTCCATCAAGATATCAAGGTGATGGAAGAAAGATGCCAAGGAAGATGGGATACACACATGATGGCAGACTATTGTGGAGCCTTCAACGTGATTGTCCACATTCTGCACACAGAAGACAATCATAGACAGCGATTTGTAATGCATTAATTGTGATTTCATTGTACTGAATTGAATGTTTTGACCTATTAGCATTTTTTTTATTTACTACTTACTCATTAACAATTTGATATATATCTTTCGTGTTTTTATTGTGAATTACGTTACAACCTAAGTTACCTAACATAAATTGTTGTTATTAATATATTTTTGTGACCAATTCTGTATCTCAAAAACTAGAGCCAATCTAGGAAAACGGAGGTCATATTCGGAATCAGCGCAACAAGTTACCTATAAAATGACCTTCAAATGTTTTGCCGCAAAATCTTTGTTGGCCAGTGATAATAGCATCGCAACTGGTTTCGCTCTCCGCCATAATGAGAAATGGATTTCAAATTGAAAAACAAATCAAGTAGTTATTACTCATTTTATTAAAGATTAATTAAAAATAATTTATCTTTAATGATTAGAGGTTTCGTATCACTCAGCAAAAAGAAAAGTGTTTGACGAATTGAAGACAGAAAATGAAAGCATGCGTGTGTTAAAACTGTTGTCGCATCTCTGCTAATAAATGTAATTAAAAAAAAGCAATATTTACGTTTTATGTAAAATATAGTGAATATTTTAGCAATTAACATTTTAATACATATAAAATAGTGTTCTGAAGGAGGGGGCAGTAAATAATTTGCATTGCATAAATCGCAACAAGCAATATTGTATTCAGAGACGAGTGCAAGCACTATTGATCCTT
>JABUQX010045217.1:17500-32500 GCA_015478945.1 Trachelipus rathkii | reverse complement strand
CTTCTGTCTTGGAAGTCGATCATTTCTGTGTTCAACAATTCCTTTCATTCTTTAGTATTTTACGTCTTCTTAGATTCATCTCTATTGGGAAATGGTATTTCTAATATCTAATTTCAAAATAGGTTTTTCATATGGTTTTACCATATAGAAACAGGATAGGAATTATTTTAATAATATTATTTGGAAAAACATCTTATGAAATATCACTTTTTATTAA
The DNA here is from genome assembly GCA_015478945.1 of Trachelipus rathkii. Lineage (NCBI taxonomy): Eukaryota > Metazoa > Arthropoda > Malacostraca > Isopoda > Trachelipodidae > Trachelipus > Trachelipus rathkii. The sequence continues at coordinate 32,283 of JABUQX010045217.1, read as the reverse complement.
CTAATATTTCAATCGGTTTTTCACAATGCAATCGGTTTTTCCATTTCAGCAATGGTATTTTTCAATAATTTAGATTTTCCATTTGTATTAAAGTCTAATTTCGAAACCAAACAGCAGGATACACATCCTACCTCAAAATCGGTAAACAACTTTAGCTGTAAACATGGGTGGTATATAACCAGCAACCCAAAGAGCAGAGCTCATTAATTTCGAACTAGTAACTTCAATAACAAACGAAAATTAGCGAGTATATTTTTTATAGTGAAATCCGAAGTGTATAGAATAAAAACGCTAAGTCCGTTAATAGCTTTCACGTAGAAAAAATATCCAAAGTAAAAACTTTTAAATTTAATTTTCAAAACAATTCAAAATTTTGAATCAACCATTTTAAATTAAAATTTTAATTTAAACTATACGTCGCGAACGAAACGAGTAAGTAGACAAAGCAATAATTTTTATTTATTATTATTTGCAAACCATCTAATTTATTCATTTTCAAGATGTTAAAATTTACTTATTTACACATTTTCTTGTGCTTCTTTTAATTTAAAATTTTAAGTATTTAATTTGAAATCGTTACAATTGTTATAAAATATTTATTATTATTATTTAAATTTCTATTACCAATTGCAGAGCCATTTTAGTTTTAAACAAACAAATTAACTTTGGAATGGTAATAAAATAATAATAATAATAATAATAATAATAATAATAATAATAATAATAATAATAATAATAATAATAATAATAATAATAATAATAATAATAATAATAATAATAAAAATGTAATTGCCGTCTGACTTAAAAGCTTGACCCTACGTCAATTACGCATCATCGGTAATTTATTTATACATCACATGTATAAGTCATGTAAGTAAAATATTTATATAAATACATAAACGTACATAACTGTGTAAACGATAACGGGGCGTAAAATGAAAATATTTACGTGTGTATCAAAATTACACAATGTATGTACATTTATGTATAACGCGAAAACGAAAGTTATACAAAATTTTAGCGCCACATACCAAAACTTTATATATTTATATATATATATAAGTATATATATATATAACAAGAGGATAGAGAGAGAGAGAGAGAGAGAAATATAGAGATATATAGGTGTAGAGAGATATATATATATATATATATATATATATATATATATATATATATATATATATATATATATATATATATATATATATATATATATATATACATGTCAACCGATTAAAAGAATATGAACGTACTATGCATGACGTATATTTATCCATGTAATTATTTATATGTATACGTATACACCTATGCATAATACGAGTGAAATAAATATATATATATATATTGACTATGTATATATATATATGTTATCAAACATATAAAGAGTAAAGTATGTTATATATATATATATATATATATATATATATATATATATATATATATATATATATATATATATATATATATATATATATATATATATATATATATAAAGTTCAGTGATAATTATTGTATTAAATTACAGCAGACTATTTATTTGTGTCTGGGCTTTAGGGATCTTCATTAGCTTTAAATTTTAAACTTCTTGTTTGCTTTATGAAGCCTTTTTAAAATTTTTTATTTAATTTTTATTGATTTAAATTCTTTAAGATTCAGTTAAGAATCATTATTCTAATTTGGGCATATAAAACTATTGTAAATTGTTAAACATTAAGTGACATTATATTAATCCAAAAAGTGCTAATAGACTACTTCCTTAATATTATTAATATTGATAATATTATTATACGACTATAAATTTATTTGTGAATATATGTAAATAAAGAAAGAAAATCAATAACTCTTTATTTTGACCATAACTAAAGGTTTCAAATATCAAAAAGTAAATCCATGCAAGGAAATATTCAGTAGCGTTACTGAATATTTGAATTCATCAACCGAGGTCGCCGAGTTTGGCTCCCACCGCTATATTAAATAATTGGACCCTAGGGGATTAAAACCCCCGCACAAAACTTTTTGATATAACGCACCAAGAGCGGTGAAAACGCTCGAAAGTAAGGGGTTCGAGTAAACAGTCGTAAACAGTTAATACTCCTTAAAAAGCCAAAGCCGACCCGGCGTCCCACACTGGCGCCTCGAATTTTTAAACGGGACTTACAACGAGCGAAAGTATATATAAAAGTCTAAAAGTTCAATCCGGAAGAAGGAAGTTAGTTAGCTGAAGAAAATATTAATATTATATAAAATAAAAGTGCCCTATAAAGTGACAATAATTGCCAAAAATTTAAAAACAGTACCTGAAATCCCGGTGTGACGTGCATTAAAAATAGCCCAGACACAAGTGTAAAAAAGCGGAGCAAGAAACTCCGAAAATTTCATCAAATAGACGTCCATTTTCCATTGAGGGAAACACCGAGGGAAACAAGGTCAATATCGCCATCTAAAAATAGCAAGGTCAGTTCAAATTCTTATTGTATCTATTTCTAATTTTATCCCGAGACTTGCAGTAGAATCCGAGAGAGATCACAAGTCCAAAAGTGCCAGAAAAATAAATATTTACTTATATTTATATATATATATATATATATATATATATATATATATATATATATATATATATATATATATATATATATAAAAAGATGTCTTTATATATTTTATTGTCAGTGAAGTAAAAAAAATATATATATATATATATATATATATATATATATATATATATATATATATATATATATATATATATATATATATATATATATATATATATATATTTATATTTACATATTTATTTACATAATTTCTTTGGCAAAGTGAAAATATTGAGGCAGAAAAATATTCAAAATCCCTTTAAAGTCATTTAGAACCATACACGATTAACGTAAACATTGCACTTGTTTTAAAACGCAAACTATTTGCGTAAAGAAAAATTTTCATTTTTTCACCACTTTTCTTCGCACAAAAATTGATCAAAATAATTAAAAGAGGAATATTGTTAATATTAAATAATATTAAAACCACTTCATATTGCTTGCAAAAACACTCTTCTAAAATTTTTCTCTATAAGAGGTAAAATAGGAAACAGAATCTTATTCTTGCATCTAAAAATAATATTTATCGGTCAATACCGGATGTCATTTTGTCAACAATATTAAAGCAAGTAAAGACTCAATTTCATATATATATATATATATATATATATATATATATATATATATATATATATATATATATATATATATATATATATATATATATATATATATATACAGTGTAACTTTCACACAAACGTGTGTGTGTGATAAACTTAAGTGTACACGAATAATTTTAACGTAATATACCCTGAAAGATTGAAGATAGCTATGTGTGTCTAAACTTAATTACGTTCATGTACACAAACGAAAATGCTTTTATGCTGCCTTGGCAGTAACTTTAATCTTTATTGTCGTTTATTTTGCTATAATATTGTTTTGCGTTATCTATCAGGAACACACAGGAGTCCATTTTCTTGGAGCCATCCATAACAACTGAGAATTTCAAGCCCTTTAACGTTTAATAAGGGTAGAGATAGGTAGATAAAATAATATATATATATATATATATATATATATAGGTATATTTTAGTATTGTTGTGATATATATATATATTATTACATATATATTATTATTATTATTATTATTATTATTATTATTATTATATACATATATTATTATTATATTATATATTATATATTATTACATATTACATATTATATATTACATATTGTGGTAAAACTTTAACTCCAGTAAGTGAACTCTCTTTATCTTTCTTTTATTATATATACATATTATTATACAAAAATCATATTACATATATTATTATTAAAGCCATATTACTATTAAGGTGTCATTAAATCCCTTTGAATCTTTATTTTTTATCTTTATATACATATATTATTATTATATATATATTATTATTATATTATTATTATTGTTATATATATATTATACATATATATATATATATACTAAGTTATATATATATATATATATATATATATATATATATATAGTGTAACAGGTTTCTTTTTTTTGTGTGTGCGTAAACTTTTATATATATATATATATATATATATACATATATATATATATATATATATATATATATATATATATATATATATATATATATATATATATATATATATATATATTTCTGATTTTTGTTGTGAGAGCCAATAGGGCTAATAGTATTAAAAGCTTATATAAATTTAAGTAGTGAGGGGTCCGTACGATACAAGGTTTAATAGTTGATGTCACAGGGGTCCGATCGACCTGGTACTCCTGAGAGACAACCTTTGAGTCCCCCGGAGACACCCATATCGGTAACCACACAGCAACCCACACAAACACCACCACACACACCTACATTAGTGACCATAAACCCTTTAAACATGGCGGGAGGTGATGATGACAGGACGGAGAGAGAGAATGTGACGGCGGTGAACGTGAATAGGCTCTTTATGTCCAAAATAAAGATCCCTATTCTCGAAGGTCCACCCGCAATCGGTGCGGCCTCGTCCGGACCACATGTGAACTCGTGGTTAAAAATACTTGAACACAACTTCGACCAGGAGGGCATTACAAAAGATCACGAAAAGGTCACATGTGGACTTGTTCACATATCAGCAGATGCTAATTCATCAGCAAGAGTGGCATTGGAAGCAACCCCAGAGCTTTCAAAGGCTACCACTTACGCCGAATTCAAGAAAATTTTAATAGAAAACTTGGCACCACCCACTAGCTTTAGGGTATGGGAACTCTACGAAGAGCTCTCTACCTTAAAATGGGCCAAGAACGCAACGTTAGCAAACTTTTGTCATAAATTGAGAAGACTTGTAATAGAATTCTCAGAGGAACTTGAATTAAGATATAATATAGAGGTACCGGAAGAAATGCGCAGGGTACTCATGTGGGGTAATATTTATATGAAATTTACCGACGCAAGAATTAAAGAAAAGATAGCCAAGATTTTTACCAAAGAAAACACAGCCTCTTCAGAATTAATAGTAAAGTTAAGTGCGAAAAAGTTAGACAATAGAAGGAGAGGAGAAGAAAAGGTAAATGCAATGGGAGATAATTTTGAAAGAGGGATGAATAGAAATAGAAATAGATACGAAAATAAAGGCCGTGGAAGTTATGAAGATAGAACACAATATCCACCAGTAGGTTCAGTAGATAGATATAGAAAACCTAATAATATTTGGCCAACGGACTATGACCGAAAATACAGAAAGAGCGATAACTATGTACCACGCTTTAATAATTATAAAAAGTATCCCAGGACATATAACAGTCCAGGTCCTTATAGATATAGGAACAACCGAGCCAGGAGTAATAGTAGGCAGAGGCAACAACGATTCAGGAGTGCAAGTCCTATGCCTAAACGACCACAAGATTGGTCAAATAAGAAAGAAACGGGAGATGATTCAACACCCACCAGAGGAGCTCGATGGGATAAATTCAACCGGTATAGGAGAGAGAGTAGTTCTCCTAGTCCTAGGTTTTCGCCTGAAAAGGGGGCAAAGCAGAAAACAAAGCGTAATGAGTATAAAGTTAACAAAGTAACTGATGCTGCAACAGCTACTCCTCAAAGAGAGTCCAATCGTTCTTCTCCAGTAGAAGAATATGTAGCAGAAACGTCTGAAGAAGAAGTAGGACATTCTACACCAGAACCAGATCAAATATTCGAAAGAACAGAAGAAGATCCTAGTATTGCAGAACAAGCAATAGCTTTACCATTACCGATAGAAGAAAATACTCGAAGAACAAGAGGTAAAGAGAAAGATCTATCATATAGACCTAAACATCAATACACAATGATACAAAGATCTCCTGTTCAAACGAGACAATCAACTTCTCGTACAGAAAGAATAGATCATACAGCAAGAGAATTGCCAGAAATTCCACCGAAATTACCTCCAAGAAGAGATAAACCACCAGAACTACCTCCGAAGAAGGTCAAATTCAAAGGTGTTAGAAAAGTCACATTTAGTGATAAAGACAGTAAAGACTAGTTCCTTACTATCTCTATTGCTAAAAGTGAGAATTAAAAGCAAGATGTTGAAATTTTATTTCCATTTAAAAGGAAAGATGTTGAAATTTTATTTGTATATATATTTGATTTATACTTATGTTATAATAATATGTTATAATAAAAACTACATAATAATATATTTTAGTTTTATTCGTTAAATACCATATTACGCGTTAATTCGAATAAACAAGTATTAATAGTAGTACAATTATGTGTCATAGGTTTAAGTAAACTTGTGTAAGGTATTCTAATCAATAGTATAAGATATTTTTTTTTTGCTTGTATATAGCAATGTGGAAATTGGATAATTTCACCACTCCAGCAAGATTGTCAGATCTGTCAGCCATCAAAATTGGAATTGTAGCAATCGTTACAGACCGTTCTAAGATTCAAATAAGACAAAACTTGGAACAAGATTGGCGTCAAGAAACGGCAGCAAGAGACAATTACGAGACAGAATACGAAACGTTGGAAAGAATAAGAACAAGGAAATCAAACATAATTTCCAAAAGGGTGAGTTCCAGATTACCAATACCTGAAGTGCTACAAGATTTAGTCAGATTATGGATGAAATTAATAATAACCAGATTAATTGATTGGGTAGCAACAAGGGTACAATATCGCTTTCCAGTTGAAGCAGATGATGTTGTCAATTTGCTAGAACCTAATTGTTTTAATCATCTGGGTATAATTAAAGATACCGTAGTATTCATCAGAATACATGAATATTTAGAAAATAACCATGATGATACAACAACTATCCAAATTTTCTTGGAAAGTTATCAACAAGGTGAGTATAGAGGTCACGATAGTAGAGATTGGTTAGAAGATTGTTTGAGACGTGGCATGATAAATAAGTTATATGGACTTGTGCAAGAGTTAGAGAATGGTAAAGAATGGGATGATCTAGAACTAATTGCACAAATAATAATGAATGATCACAAAAACACTTTTAGATCAATGAGACCAATATATCCAAACACCATTACCCTAGCTAAGATACTAAGAGCTATCACAAGAGCAGGAAGACCAAGAAACATTCTTTATGCATTGAAGAATGGAGATGAACTTGTTGGACATCTAGTAGTTTTATTAGAATGGCCATTTCAAAATATGTTTTGTTCTGAATGCACCCACATAGTGAAGAAATTAGCTCGACTAGGGGGAAGCAGTGATTTGATAGAAGTGTTATTAGAGAAAATAATATTGGAAGAAACGTATCCAATTAATTATAGAGAAATACTAGAGATATTTTGGGAGAATATAGATCCGCAGAATCAAAATAGTATAAGTTTGTCGATATCTCCAAGAACTTTGTATAAATTGTTGAGACTTGTTAATGGTAGAGAAGGTGAAATCGAACATAAAATGATTATGTGTATTGTCAATGGAAGATCATATTACAACACCAAAGATTTATTGATGACAATGTGCATTCACGCATGGACCATCAACATGTTTGAGGTACCAATAAAACTGACACATTTTATGAATGAAGCAGATGTATTAAGGTTGAAGGGAGAACTTCTACCTTCGACTAATACGAGAACTAGAGATTTGATAGGAACATGGTTACGACATCGAAGAAGAGAAAACGTGAGAACATTATTTAGATTCTTGGGAGATCAGCTTTTAGGTACCACGATTTCATACGCCTATAGGCCACGAAATTTTCTGAATACATGGCCTACCAGATGGTACTTAGTATGGAGAGATAGAGAATGGATTGCATCCACCAGAATCTCTCACAATTACAACTTCTCGATGAGAGGAAGATTATAACTCATTTCTAAAAATACATGGTTAGATACAAACACCACCAAGCAACATAAAGAATAATTTTGTCTAATGATTATGATTTTTGAAATTATGATTGACACTTTGATTATAATTTTTTTTTGTTGAAATTTTTGACAATTATAGTAATTTTACTATTTAGTCTAAATATTTACTAATTATGATTTTTTTTTCTCTTTAATAGTGATTTATTTAACTTAAGTTGATTATTTATCACCATTTATATATATTCTAATGTTAAGTCATGAATTTTGATTTACTTTTACCAAAGATTAACTCTAGAAAATTTTATGATTTTTAGAATTTTTTTTTCTGTAGATTGATTTATAACTTTCTATACTTTACTATTACAGACATATAATAGATTTTCAAGCTACAACACGTTTTTCTATCATTTGTTAGAATTCTTATATGATACGAACATCTCTAATATAAATTTTTTTTTTTACATATTACAATAATACTAGAATCATATATTAATCCAATAACATTACATTCTATATCCTACATACATCTAAAATAACTTTAGATTTTTTGGAATATATATACTGCCGAAATATATTTACTTTCCAGAAAGTCGCACTAATTGGGATATTGGAAAACGATACATTCAGAATTTGGACATGAGGAAAAAGGGAATCCCTTGTAAATTATTATCAGCAGAGGAATTCACGAGGATTTTGCATCAAATGCACCAATCGTTTCCTTACTCAGTGACGTTCCAGATTCTCAGCGAAACACCTATAGCTGGAACTGTACAATACGTACCAGCATTAATTAAAGATAAGACTAAACAATAATATTGTAATACTTTTTATTAACTAATATGATTTTATTTTTTGATTATATTTTTTAGTATTTTTGATTGTTAATTTACTTATCAAATTTAAAGTTTAAATTTTTGATAGGGGGGGCAATTTGAAAAACAATTACTTAAACGTAAAAACCCCATTATGTAATAACTAATATTTTTTATTATTTTATAAAATCAACTTGGGAAAACTATTGGGAAATGGTATTTCTAATATCTAATTTCAAAATAGGTTTTTCATATGGTTTTACCATATAGAAACAGGATAGGAATTATTTTTAATAATATTATTTGGAAAAACATCTTATGAAATATCACTTTTTATTAACTAATATTTCAATCGGTTTTTCACAATGCAATCGGTTTTTCCATTTCAGCAATGGTATTTTTCAATAATTTAGATTTTCCATTTGTATTAAAGTCTAATTTCGAAACCAAACAGCAGGATACACATCCTACCTCAAAATCGGTAAACAACTTTAGCTGTAAACATGGGTGGTATATAACCAGCAACCCAAAGAGCAGAGCTCATTAATTTCGAACTAGTAACTTCAATAACAAACGAAAATAGCGAGTATATTTTTTATAGTGAAATCCGAAGTGTATAGAATAAAAACGCGAAGTCCGTTAATAGCTTTCACGTAGAAAAAATATCCAAAGTAAAAACTTTTAAATTTAATTTTCAAAACAATTCAAAATCTTGAATCAACAATTTTAAATTAAAATTTTAATTTAAACTATACGTCGCGAACGAAACGAGTAAGTAGACAAAGCTTACTTTTATTTTATTATTATTTGCAAACCATCTAATTTTATTCATTTTCAAAAATGTTAAAATTCATTTTTTGCAAATTGTCAAATTTTCAAATTCATTTTGAATTTAAAAATTTAAGCATTTCAACTTTTGAAATCATTACAATTGTTATAAAATATTTATTATTATTATTTAAATTTCTATTACCAATTGCAGAGCCATTTTAGTTTTAAACAAACAAATTAACTTTGGAATGGTAATAAAAATAATAATAATAATAATAATAATAATAATAATAATAATAATAATAATAATAATAATAATAATAATAATAATAATAATAATAATAATAATAATAAAATGTAATTGCCGTCTGACTTAAAAGCTTGACCCTACGTCAATTACGCATCATCGGTAATTTATTTATACATCACATGTATAAGTCATGTAAGTAAAATATTTATATAAATACATAAACGTACATAACTGTGTAAACGATAACTGGGCGTAAAATGAAAATATTTACGTGTGTATCAAAATTACACAATGTATGTATATTTATGTATAACGCGAAAACGAAAATTATACAAAATTTTAACATACCAAAACTTACATGTATATATATATATATATATATATATATATATATATATATATATATATTATATATATATATATATATATATATATATATATATATATATATATATATATATATATATATATATATATATATATATATATATATATATATATATATATATATATATATATATATATGTATGTATATATATATATACATGTCAACCGATTAAAAGAATGTGAACGTACTATGCATGACGTATATTTATCCATGTAATTATTTATATGTATACGTATACACCTATGCATAATACGAGTGAAATAAATATATATATATATATATATATTGACTATGTATATATATATATGTTGTCAAATTATATATATATATATATATATATATATATATATATATATATATATATATTGACTATGTATATATATATATTGTCAAACATATATATATATATATATATATATATATATATATATATATATATATATATATATATATATATATATATATATATATATATATATATAAAGTTCAGTGATAATTATTGTATTAAATTGCAGCAGACTATTTATTTGTGTCTGGGCTTTAGGCTCTTCATTAGCTTTAAATTTTAAACTTCTTGTTTGCTTTATGAAGCCTTTAAAAATTTAGTTAACTTCTTTGTTTAGATAACTTTAGATTCTGTTAAGAATCATTATTCTAATTTGGGCATATAAACTATTGTAAATTGTTAAACATTAAGTGACATTATATTAATCCAAAAAGTGCTAATAGACTACTTCCTTAATATTATTAATATTGCTAATATTATTATACGACTATAAATTTATTTGTGAATATATGTAAATAAAGAAAGAAAATCAATAACTCTTTATTTTGACCATAACTAAAGGTTTCAAATATCAAAAAGTAAATCCATGCAAGGAAATATTCAGTAGCGTTACTGAATATTTTAATTTATCAACAGAGGTCGCCGAGTTTGGCTCACACCGCTATATTAAATAATTGGACCCTAGGGGATTAAAACCCCCGCACAAAACTTTTTGATTAACGCACCAAGAGCGGTGAAAACGCTCGAAAGTAAGGGGTTCGAGTAAACAGTCGTAAACAGTTAATACTCCTTAAAAAGCCAAAGCCGACCCGGCGTCCCATATATATATATTTATATATATATATATATATATATATATATATATATATATATATATATATATATATATATATATATATATATATATATATATATATATATATATATATATATTTTTTTCATCGATCTCAAACTTTGCAGTGAATTTTAAAAATGATTGTTAAATATAAACAAAAAGAACAAATATGAAAAAAATATATAACTATAAATGAATAGCTATGTAGAAAACTAAATAAAAATAAACTAATCTTACCTTTTCACTTGTGGTAGCAACACTGAAGTAAAATTATAATGGTTTCTTACAAAGTCATATCGTATATATATATATATATATATATATATATATATATATATATATATATATATAAATTCATATATATATATATATATATATATATATATATATATATATATATATATATATTTTACAGTTGTCACCACCACTCACAGGCAGAGCCCTATTCAGGGAGGGGGTGTTGCACGCTAAAATTTCATCCGCTAGCGTAAATTACGCAGATGAGCACAGACGCAGGCTTTAAAGTGAGGGAGATTAAATTCAGCAGGAAACACAGAAGATGGAAGAGAATTCCACAGAACAGATGTGGCAGGAAAGAAGGAAGCACCGCAGCGAACTAGCCTGGAGTTACCTACATCAACACAAAACTCGTGCGCAGACACAGCACCCCTTGTGCTACGAGGGCGTCGTAAAGGTGGTGGTACGCGAGTGGTGAGTTCCCTCGAACACCTGCCGCTGCGGTACCTATAGAAAAGAGATAAAGTACCAACATCACGCCGCAAAGATAGAGGGTCAAGTGAACTGGAAAGTACAGAACAGTTTATAAGCCTTTTGGCTTTTGACTCGACCTGTCCAAAAGCCGGGTGAAACCAGAGCCCCCAGATATGAGAACAGTACTCCATACAAGGGCGGATGAGACCCTTGTATCAGCTGGAGTAACTGAGAAGAGTGAAAAAAGTCTCGCAGTCTAAACAGAACTCCCAGTTTCTTTGAGGCCGCCCTAGCAACCGTTGTGATGTGAGGTTTCCAAGACATTTTTTTGTTTATGTTAAGGCCAAGGATGTTTATATTGTCAACAGGAGAGACGAGAGAACCGTCGAAAGAAATAGGAAAGTTAGAAGGTGTTTTAGAGAGGGAGATTTGTAGAAGTTGAGTTTTTAAAGAATTGAATTTCACAAGGTTGAGACGACCCCACCCGGAAATTCTATCCAGATCAGCGAGAATAGAATCGGAAAGATTAAGACGAGAGGCAATTCTAGAAGTAAAACAGGGAGCAGAATTGAAATGGGTTGAAGAATGAAGGGTCGAGTCATCGGCATACGAGTGGATAGAGTTAGATGTGCAGGTGAGAAGATCATTAATGAAAAGTAAGAATAAAGTAGGAGATAACAGAACCCTGAGGAACACCACTATTGACAGAAAAGAAGAAAGTCGCTCCATCAACCACAGCCGATATTGAGCGACTTGAAAGAAAGCTAGACATAAGTAAGCAAAGAGAAGGAGGGAAGCTTGAGCAGTGACGCGTGCCATACCCGGTCAAATGCTTTGGATATGTCAAGCGCCACCACGCAAGTCTCCCCGTAGTTCCTAAGGGCGGAAAACCATAAATCGGTTAAATAGGAAAGTATATCACCAGTAGACCTCGAACGCCGAAAGCCGTACTGGCGATCGGAAAGAAGAGAATGAGATTCCAGATGGTTTAAGAAGTGAGAGTTAAGAAGGGTTTCAAAGATCTTAGATAGAATACAGGTGAGAGCTATAGGGCGATAGTTAGAAGGATCAGAGCGGCTTCCTTTTTTCGGAATAGGTTGGACATGTGCGTGCTTCCAACACTGAGGAAAGTGTTAGTATTGAGACATAGAGAATATAGTTGAACGAGGGGCGGGGATAGCACGGAAGCACACTCCCTCAAAACTCGGGGAGGAATGCCATCCGGGCCACCCGCCTTCCTAACGTTCATAGATCTCAGAAGCCCATGCACCCGATCAAATGTAATCACAGGCAAAGACATAGGACACCTGAGAGAAGAAGGTGGAGGAGGAGGAATGCCAGAATCTTCTTGGGTTGAGTTAGAGGAAAATAAGAGGCCGAAGAGATTGGCCTTTTCAGTTGGAGAGTTAGCAACAGAGCCATCAGATCGAATAAGAGGAGGAAAGGCAGATTTACAGAAGTTGTTAGAGATGTTTTTGGCAAGAGGCCAGAAAGATTTGTCAGTAGGAGAACCAAGGAGGTTAGCGCACTTTCGTTTGATGAAAGCCCGCTTTGCTCGTCGAAGAGTATCTCTGCAACGATTTCTAGCTGAATGAAATTTAGCGAGTGATAGGAGAACGAGAATTTTTCCACCCCCGATAAGCGCTGTCTCTAGCCTGAATGGCCAGAGAACAGGCACGATCGAACCATGGATTATGAGGAGAGAAAGATTTAGTCGAAGAAGGAATGAACCTGCTCATCCCATCAACTATTACAGCTCCCACCTTAATGGCAGAAGCCGAAGCGTCATCAGAGTCAAAGCAGTCATTCCAATTATAGTTAGCGTAGAAGCAACGCAAGGCCCCCCAATCACCCCGATCAAAGTGCCAGAAAAAACGCATAGGGCAGGATGGAGCTGTTGGAGAGAAAGTATTAAAGTTAAGAGATATAAGGTTGTGGTCAGATTTACCAATAGGAGTGAAGGTAGTGTATTTATAGAGAGAAGGACTAGTGGTGAAACATAGGTCATAAATTAAAAATATATATATATATATATATATATATATATATATATATATATATATATATATATATATATATATATATATATATAATAGAGCAAAATATTCAAGAAAAAATAAAAATAGAATATTTTATTTATATATATATATATATATATATATATATATATAATATATATATATATATATATATATATATATATATATATATAAATATATATATATAAGGTTAATATATGCAAGGGCGGGGCCTCAAGAAAAAATAGATTATATATATATATATATATATATATATATATATATATATAAGAGGAGATACGAGATTTTATGGTGTCGACACTGTTGTTTTTGATTATATATATATATATATATATATATATATATATATATATGCAAAAGTGGGCGGGGCCTCTGAAGATAAAAATATTGGACCCAAGCCACTTTCGATATTTGATTATATAGAGGTGGGTGGGAAATATCTGAAGCCGATTGTACATTATATTGTTAGTTCAGGTTATGATATGTTAGCTTTATTGATGCTAAAACTTTGTTACGTTAGCATATATTCGTTGGTCAGTATATAAAGAACTTATTTTTATGTTATGTTTATCCAAAATGATACTCGAAATATGACTTGAATCAATAGATCAATAGATCAATAGATCATGGAGGGGTGGGTGGGAATGGGAGTGGAGGGTCGGGTGGTTTGATTTACTGATTTATTGATTTACTGCTTTAAAATTAATAAACTTTTACACTTTACTATGATATTTTTTCAAAGAACTAATTTTTATGTTATGTTTGGATAAAACTTTGTTTTGTTTGCAATTATTCGTTGGAGATTATGATAGTTAGGTAAGGTTATGA
>JABUQX010045217.1:10000-12500 GCA_015478945.1 Trachelipus rathkii | reverse complement strand
ATCTTTTTAGCGAAAAATGTAATTTGCCAGAAGACGTGTTGAACAATTTCAAATAGTACAGAAACCTTAGTCGGATCCGGAGGCCGGAATCCGGAAACTGAACCCGGAGCCGGTCATGGGTAGAATTTTTTTCAAGGAAATATAATTTTTTTAGGTGAAAGATTTATTGAAAGAAGATGTGCTGAACAATTTCAAATAGTGCAGGAACCTTTGATGGATCCGGAGCAGGATTCCGGAGCAGAATCCGGTAGCCGGATCGCTTATAAATATTTTTCAGAAATATTTTTTAGTTTGAAAATGTTTGCCAAGAAGACTCGCTGACTAATTTTCAAATAGTTAAAAAATCCTTAGTGGATCGGATCCGGAGTCGGAGTTAGAGCCGATCCTGTTTATAAATTTTTTCAGGAGAAATATTTTTTAAATGAAAAATTTATTGCCGAAGACATGCTGAACAATGTTCAAATAGTGCAGAAACCTTAGTTGAATCCGGATACGGAGTCGGAAACGGAGCCGGATTCTGGGTATAATTTTGTTCCTATAAATATTTTTTTTGTGAAAGTTTATTGCCAGAAGACGTGATAAACAATTTTCAAATACTGCAGAAACCTTAGTCGGATCCAGCGCCGGATCTGGAGCCGCAGCGGAGTATGAAACGGAACCAGATTCTTTGCATAAATTTTTTCAAAAAAATATTTTTGGAAATGAAAATTTATTGCCAGAAAGTAGCTTGCACAATTCTCAAACAGTTGGGCAGAAACTTATTGTCGAGTTGGAGCCGGAGCGGAAGAAAAGAATTATTTGTTTTCTTTAGAATGTAAAGAAATATATCAAAGGCTTGAATTGATAAAAAAAAAAGAATATATATATTATATTATATATATAATTAATTATAATATATATATAATTATAATATATATATATAATATATATATTATATATATATAATATTATTAAATATATAAATATTATATATATGGGATTGGGTTATAAGAATCAGGAGGTGGGTACTGCAAGGGATTAGGTGTTAGGAGTAATGCGGAATTGAAGAGAGTGGGGTGTATGCACTACTATTATATGCGGTATGATTAGTTTAGTGTGCGTTAATCCTGAAATAGCAATTGAGGGATTAGTAGAGAGAATTTGGCAGGTGTGTAAAAGGAGGGGTTGAAAGTAAACGTAGAATAGAGTAAGATTCTGGTTTTGAGTGAGGATAGTTCTCTGTGTAAAGTTATGTTAGATGGTAAGCAGCTGGAACAAATGTCTGAGTTCAAATATTTAGGATATGTGTGGATGAAAAGGGAACGAGGATGATGCAGAATGTTAGTATGAAAGTGTGAATGGAAGAAGATGGCTTGGTGCAATTAAAATCAGGTGGATGCAAGGGAATAAAGTTTTGAGTGTGCTAGGGTCTTTACATGACCGGTATGCCATTACCTGTGCTAATGTATAGTAGTGAAGACTATGGTCTGGAATTAAGAGGGTACAGATATAAAGTATATATAGAACTATCTTGCTGGGGCTACACGGCATTCTTCTGGGGTGCTCCTCGGTTACAGGAGCAACCAACCAAAGTCAAGTCACGCCGACATGGGCACAAGATGCTGTGTGCAATAAATTTGCAAAATAAGACGATTAAAAATTTCACTCGCGCCAGGACTCGAACCATCGAAACAGCGTCGTCGCCGTTAGACAATGTACAGGGAGCTCTACCACTAGTCCGATCTGCCACTCCAGAAAAAAGAAGGTATCTCGGAACAGTTTTCAATCCTCCTTGCTTCGATATCACTGCTTTGAACTTACTTATTTTAATCCATAGAAGGGTGCTTTAACCCCCGTACTGGTCCTACACAGCATTCTGCTAGTTTGTTCCCGTGTCCTACAGAGCAAACCAACCAAGTAGGTCGACGCCGACATGGGGACATCAGTCTTGTTGCGATAAATTTGCAGATAATAGACGTAGAAAAATTTACTCGCGCCCAGGACTCGAACCGTTCAACAACAGCGCACAGTTAGACTAATGTACAGGAAGTTTCACCACTAGTCCGATCGACACCACAAAAAATAAGGTATCTCTTTACAGTTTTCAAGTTTCCTGCTTCGATATCACTGCTTTGAAACTCGTTACTTATTTAAATCCATAGGTGTTGGAACCCCGCTTGGGGGCTATACGGCATTCTTCTGGGGTGCGCCTGGGTCACAAGAGCAACCGACCAAGTCAAGGAACGCCGACATTGGCACAACATTGCTTGTTGCGACAAATTTTGCAATAATAAGACGCAAGAAAAATTTCACTCGCGCCAGGACTCAGAACATCGACAAACAGGTCGCCTTTAGACACGATGAAACCAGAACTCTAACACTATTGCGATCAGCCTCCCAGAAAAAGAAGCATCTAGGAAGTTTTCAAATTTCTTGCTTCGATATCACTCCTTTGAAACGATATTTATTCAAATCCATAGAAGGGTGGTTTGAAACCCTGCTGGGGCTAAACGGCATTTCT
>JABUQX010045217.1:0-5000 GCA_015478945.1 Trachelipus rathkii | reverse complement strand
CAGTGTTTAATTGGTCGTCTGGCGGATGGGATAGTTGGGTATTGTAAGTGGTGTTTGTTTGTCTTATTGAAACTTTTTACATTGACAAGGCAGAGGTAGCAGTCATCCAAATGAGTTGGTTCTCTCCAAACCATTGGCACACCAAACCTCAGCATAGCATTAAGAATCCTACTTACATTGCCACAAAGTTTCAACACTGTTTGCGCACACTTTGTGAGGAGCCCAATATTTGTCTTGGTCTCCCAGTCCTACTTTAAAGTAGACAAGATACATCCTCTGGACAAAGGTATTATTAATGTTGCGCCTTTGATTCTGCAAAGTGAAGTTCTCATAAATGTAACAGAAGATATCTGTGTCATTACGGCATTTTCGGATGTTGTAGCCATTGTTAGATCACAACCTGGAAATAAAAATTATTACATAAATTTGATATGCCATATATGGTTGACAACTACAAATGTAATGATTGTAACAAAACTTTTTTTCGTCTTTATATCTTTCAAGTTCAATAAACAAAAATTGCTCAAATGCAACACCATCTATTATCGCTAAAGCAGTCACTGACTCGGAACAACTTGCAATTATTAGTGACAAAGTGTTAATTTTGGGTAAAATTCCTGAAAATGGGTTAGCCGATTGCATAGAAATGAGATGTGAAAGAGCAAACCTGAGATCAGATTTGGAATCAGCACCTTCGAATTAGTATAAAACAGCTGGAAAAGTCCATTCCAGAAAAAAGGTTTTTTTTTTTTTTTGTAGACTACTAGTGTTATAGATATGAAATAAAAATTAGGTTAGGTTATGTTTTTTTGATAATGTTAGTTTAGTTACCATTGATAGGTAAGGACCTTTGTTAATGTTAACTTTATTTATAGTTTAATATGAAATATTGGTCAAGTTGTGTAAAGTTGTGTTAGATATTGCTATGTTAGTAGATATTGATAAGGTAAAAGTTTTTTATGTTAGTGTTTATTCATGGTTTAGTATGTTAGAGAGGATAAAGATGTTTTGAAATTGTCATGAATGAGACTCAATTGGATGATGACCTTAGGTCAGAGGAATGTGCAGAATATTTAAGATGTCAATCATAATTGGAAAATGGCCTCCAGAGCTCTATGTACCCTTTTGTTTACAGCTCCTCTCTGAAAACTTGCACAGCTGCCAAATGTCGCAATATGTGCAGTTGACTAGTGTCGCCAGGTTCTATAATTCAGTCTCTAGGTTTATAAAATCATAAGTCAGAAGAGTAACTTAGGATACTTTTAATGATATATTTTAAAGTTTTCTGATAGAATAGATTAAATTAATTTTTATTCTATAATTCCGATTCTATAATTAAGTCCTTAGGCTAATAAAATTGTGTCAAAAGAGTCGTTTAGGGTACTTTTGATGATTTATTTTAAAGGTTTTTGATAGAACAGGTTAATTTAATTTGTTTTTATTGAACATCGGTATACAAACACAGTTATATACATTTCAGACCAATAATGAATGATATTGCGTCATTTTTCAATAGGGACTGAGTTTAAAAATGCTATAGGTATACATTTTGTTAATGAGTTATGTTCTGAAAGTGTTAGACTATAAAATATTGCACAATGTTTTGTAAGACCTAAAAAAAGTTATCAGATTATAAAGTATCTTCGTATATATATAGATAATATATTATATATATAATATATATATATATATTATATATTATATATTATATATATATATATATATATTATATAATATATATATATATATATATAATTATATTAATATTATATATATGATATATAAAATATAATATATATATATATTATATATATATATATATATATATATAATATATATATATATATATATATATATATATATATATATATATATATATATATAGATATATATAATATATATATATATAGTATATAATATATATATATATAACATACATATATATATATATATATATTATATATAATAAAATTATATATAAATATAATTTATAAATAAATTTAAAAATAATATATAGATATAGGTAGAAATATAATTAAAACAATGATTCTGGTGTGTTTTTGCGGAGAATCATACGCTAAAAGAGCATTAACAAATAATATAAAAAGCTTTTTTTTTTACTTGCATTGTCCAAAGAAACTATTTGTTGTTTGGTTATATACGATGTAGGTTTGTAATGGAAAAAAATGAAGGATAACATACAGGGATGGTGGAGTCGGAGTCGCGTTTCGGAAGTAGGTAATTTTTATATATAGATTATATATATTATATATATATTTATATATATATATAATATATATATAATATATATATATATATATATCTATATATATATATATTATATATATTTAATATATAATATATATATTATATATATATATATATAATTTATATATTATATATATATATTATATATATAATATATATATATATATAATATATATATATATAATATATATATATATATATATTATATATATATATATATATATATTTATATATTATATAATAGCGATGTGGATAATATCTATTTTAATATATATATATATATATATATATATGAATATATATATCGTCGATCCGGGATGAGCAGGTTTATTCTTTCTTCGACTAAATCTTTTCTCTCCTCATAATCATGGTTCGATCGTGCTTGTTTCTTCTGGCCATTCAGGCTAGGGACAGCGCTTATCGGGGGTGGAAAAATTTCTCGTTCTCCTATCACTCTGCTAATTTCCATTCAGCTAGAAATCGTTGCAGGGATACTCTTCGACGAGCAAAGCGGGCTTTCATCAAAACGAAAGTTGCGCTAACCTCCTTGTTCTCCTTACTTGACAAATACCTTTCTGCCTCTTACCAAAAACAATCTCTAACAACTCTGTAAATCTGCCTTTTGGCCCTCTTATTCGATCTGATGTTCTGTTGCTAAACTCTCCAACTGAAAAGGCCAATCTCTTCGCCTCCTATTTTCCTCTACTCAACCCTGGACGATTCTGACATTCCTCCTCCTCCACCTTCTCTCTCAGGTGTCTATGGTCTTTCCTGTGATACATCTTGATCGGGTTCATTGGGCTCCTGAATCTATGAACGTTAGGAAGGCCGGGGGCCCGGATTGCATCCCTCCCCGAGTTTTGAGGGAGTGTGCTTCCGGCTGGCCCCTCCTTCGTATAACTATATTCCTATGTCTCAATGACTAACCACTTTCCCTCAGTGTGGAGCGACGCACATGGTCCAACCTATTCTGAAAAAAAGGGAGCCGCTCTGATCCTTCTAAACTATTCGCCCTATAGCTCTCACCGTTATTCTAATCTAAATCTATTGAAAACCCTTCTTAACTCTCACTTCTTTGACCATCTGGTATCTCATTCTTTTCTTTTCCGATCGCCAGTACGTTTTCGGCGTTCAAGTGTATACTGGTGAATATACTTTCCTATTTAACCCATTTATGGTTTTCCGCCCTCAGAAAACGGGGAGACTTGCGTGGGGTGGCGCTTGACATATCCAAAGCATTTGACCGGGTTATGACATACGCGTCACTGCTCTCCAAGTCCCCTCCTTTGGGTTCCTCCTGTCTCTTTGCTTACTTATGTCTAGCTTCTTTCAAGTCGCTCAATATCGGTTGTTGATGGGGCGACTTCTTCTTCGTTTCGTGTTTTAATAGGTGTTCCTCAGGGTTCTGTCTTATCTCCTACTTTATTCTTACTTTTCATAATGATCTTCTCACCTCACATCTAACTCTATCCACTCATATGCCGATGACTCGACTCTTCATTCTCAATTCATTTCAATTCTGCTCCCTCTTTGACTTCTAGAATTGGCCTCTCGTCCTAATCTTATCCGATTCTATTCTCGTGATCTGGATAGGAATTTCGATTGGGGTCGTCTCAACCTTGTGAAATCAATTCTTAAAAAAAACTCAACTTTTACAAATCTCCTCTCTAAAACACCTTCTATTTTTCCTATCTCTTTCGGATCGGTTCTCTCGGTTTCTCTGTTGACAATATAAACATCCTTGCCTTAACATAAACAAAAAAAGTCTTGAACCCACATCACAACGGTTTCTAAGACGGCCTCAAGAAACTTGGAGTTTCTGCTTTAGAACTGCGAGATTTTTGTCCTTTCTCAGTTACTCCACTATACGAAGGTTCCATTCGTCCTTTTGGATACTGTTTCTCATATCTGATGGGGGGCCTTCTGGTTTCACCCGGCTTTTGAGACAGGGTCGAGTTCAAAAGCCAAGAAGGCTTTTAAACTGTTCGTTCTTTTCCAGCTTCACTTGACCTCTATCTTTGCGGCGCGATGTGGTGCTTTATCTCTTTTCTATTAGTACCGCCAGCGCAGGATGTTGAGGTAACTTTACCACTCGCGTAACCACACCTTACGACGCCCTGTGCACAAGGGTGCTGTGGTCTGCGCACGAGTTTGTGTTGATTAGTATCTCCAGGCTGAGTTCGTTGCTGTGCTTCGTTTCTTTACTGCACATCTGTTCTGTGGATTTCTCTTCCATCTTCTGTGTTTCCTGCTAAATTAAATCTCCCTCACTTAAAGCTTACGTCTGTGCTCATCTGCGAATTTACGCTAGGTGGATAAATTTAGCGTGAAACGCCCCCTCCCTGATTAGGGCTCTGCCCGTGAGAGTGGTGGTGACTATGTAACTCTACCGAATTATAATTATACAAATATATAAAAAAAAATATGATATAGTAATTTTTAATAATATATATATATATATATATATATATATATATATATAGATCATGTCTGTTTCCGCATCCACTTCCATATACATATCGATTGCATGGATCCGAACATTTTTGTTTTTTATAAGAATTTTGCCTTATTTTTATTTCCTTAATATAACGGTATTACTATTAATTATTAACAAATTCTCGTATGAAATAAAAGTATAAAAAATTGGAAAGAACACTTTTAGCAATAATAGAGCTTCACAGTCACAAGAAAATAAATTACAATATTAAGAAGCAAGTTATATATATATATAT
>JABUQX010045216.1:17500-20000 GCA_015478945.1 Trachelipus rathkii | reverse complement strand
GAACGGCTATGATGAATATTTTGTTAATAGTTCCACGAATATAATAAAACATGTTATAGCCAAAAAAAATTAAAATTTAACATATAAAGTAACTTCACAAATGTGTCAAAAAAGTTCTAAAAAAAAGACACAACAGAAAATACTTCATCTAAACTTCTCCAGAAGAAAAATCATGTCCACTTCTCAGAAAGGGTGTCCATAAGTCCGAAAAACTCTAAAGTAGGGGGCTTACAGCCCTCCTGGAGGTTCAAAGGTAAGAGCGTCGGACTTTCCTCTCAGAGTCGCTTCGTCGAATTCTTTTTCCTTTGAAAGCTAAGAAGAAAACTATTCTTGTTGAGATCATTTCTTCAGGACTTAAGAGCTTTGTTGAAGACTTGTATATTGTTGCAATATTTCGCCTCCGAACTCGAGGCATCTTCAGGCAGAAATGAAATTAATTTGTGGGAACGGCTATGATGAATATTTTGTTAATAGTTCCACAATATAATAAAACGATGTTATAGCCAAAAAAAATTAAAATTTTACATATAAAGTAACTTCACAAATGTGTCAAAAAAGTTCTAAAGAAGACACAACAGAAAATACTTCATCTAAACTTCTCCAGAAGAAAATCATGTCCACTTCTCAGAAAGGGTGTCCATAAGTCCGAAAAACTCTAAAGTAGGGGCTTACAGCCATCCTGGAGGTTCAAAGGTAAGAGCGTTGGACTTTCCTCTCAGATCCTTCGTCAAATTCTTTTTCTTTGAAAGCTAAGAAGAAAACTATTCTCGTTGAGATCATTTCTTCAGGCTAAGAGCTTTGGTTGAAGACTTGATATTGTCTGCAATATTCGCCTCGAAACTCCGAGGCATCTTCAGCAGAAATGAAATTATTTGTGGGAACCGCGTATGATGAAATATTTTGTTAATAGTTCCACAATATAATAAAACGATGTTATAGCCAAAAAAATTAAAATTTAATCATATAAAGTAACTTTACAAATGTGTCAAAAGTTTATAAAAAAGACACAACAGAAAATTCTTCATCTAAACTTCTCCAGATGAAAAATCATGTCGCACTCTCAGAAAGGTGTGTCCATTAAGGCTCCCGAAAAACTCTAAAGGTAGGGGGTTTACAGCCATTTCCTGGAGGCTTCAAAGGTAAAAGCGTCGGACTTTCCTCTCAGAGTCGCTTCGTCGAATTCTTTTTCCTTTGAAAGCTAAGAAGAAAATTATTCTTGCTGAGATCATTTTTCAGGACTTAAGAGCTTTGTTGAAGACTTGTATATTGTTGCAATATTTCGCCTCCGAACTCGAGGCATCTTCAGGCAGAAGATGCCTCTGTGGGAACGGCTATGATGAATATTTTGTTAATAGTTCCACAATATAATAAAAAGATTTAATAGCCAAAAAATTTAAAATTTAACATATAAAGTAACTTTACAAATGTGTCAAAAAAGTTCTAAAAAAAGACACAACAGAAAATACTTCATCTAAACTTCTCCAGATGAAAAATCATGTCCACTTCTCAGAAAGGGTGTCATAAGTCCGAAAAACTCTAAGTAGGGGGCTTACAGCCATCCTGGAGGTTCAAAGGTAAGAGCGTCGGACTTTCCTCTCAGAGTCGCTTCGTCGAATTCTTTTTCCTTTGAAAGCTAAGAAGAAAACTATTCTTGTTGAGATCATTTCTTCAGGACTTAAGAGCTTTGTTGAAGACTTGTTATATTGTTGCAATATTTTCGCCTCCGAAACTCGAGGCACTCTTCAGGCCAGAAATGAAATTAATTTTGTGGAACGCTATGATGAATATTTTGTTAATAGTTCCACAATATAATAAAACGATGTAATAGCCAAAAAAAATTAAAATTTAACATATAAAGTAACTTCACAAATGTGTCAAAAAAGTTCTAAAAAAAGACACAACAGAAAATACTTCATCTAAACTTCTCCAGAAGAAAAATCATGTCCACTTCTCAGAAAGGGTGTCCATAAGTCCGAAAAACTCTAAAGTAGGGGGCTTACAGCCATCCTGGAGGTTCAAAGGTAAGAGCGTCGGACTTTCCTCTCAGAGTCGCTTCGTCGAATTCTTTTTCCTTTGAAAGCTAAGAAGAAAACTATTCTTGTTGAGATCATTTCTTCAGGACTTAAGAGCTTTGTTGAAGACTTTTATATTGTTGCAATATTTCGCCTCCGAACTCGAGGCATCTTCAGGCAGAAATGAAATTTTGTGGGAACGGCTATGATGAATATTTTGTTAATAGTTCCATAAATATTTGTTTTAGCCGATGTTTATAGCCAAAAAAAATTAAAATTTTAACATATAAAGTAACTTCACAAATGTGTCAAAAAAGTTCTAAAGAAGACACAACAGAAAATACTTCATCTAAACTTCTCCAGAAGAAAAATCATGTCCACTTTTAGAAAGGGTGTGCATAAGTCCGAAAAAACTCTAAAAGTAGGGGTACAGCCATCCTGGGGGAGGTTCAAAGGTAAGAGCGTCGGACTTTCCTCTCAGAGTCGCT
>JABUQX010045216.1:0-2500 GCA_015478945.1 Trachelipus rathkii | reverse complement strand
GAAAATGTGTGGGTGTGATTTGGGTTACTTGAGTGTATATAGTGAACTCGGGTGTGTTTTATTGTTCTAGGGTATTCTTGGTCATTTTTGATTGTACATTATTGTGTTTGGTTGTTCTTGATCGTTTTTGGGTGCGCATGGGTGTACTTTGGACTCCTTGAATTTTTTCTGGGTGTACATGAGTGTTCTTGGATGATCTTGGTCATTCTTAGGTACAAATGGGTTTGCTTGTGTGTTCTGGGTGTTCTTGGGTGCAAATGGGTGTATGTTGGTACTCTTGGTCGTCCTTGGGTGCAAATGAATGCACCTGAATGTTCTTCGTCGTTCTTGGGTGTATATTGGTGTGCGTGGATATTCTTGACCTTTCACAGGTGTACATGGGTGTAATTGGATGTTCATGGTCGTTCTTGGGTGCACATGGGTGTGCTTTGGAGTTCTCGGTCGTTCTTGGGGGCATATGGGTATGCTTTTGTGTTTTTGAGTGCATTGGGTTGTTCGAAGTCCTCCTTGGGTGCAAATATGTGTATTTAGGTGTTCTTGGTCGTTCTTGGGTGCACATGGATGTTTTTCAAAATTTGTCAAGAAAAATAAACTAATTTGGTCATACGTAAATAGATATTTACATTTATTTAGAGAATTTGATAATTAATTTTGCATTATTTATTCTGGAATATATTGGTACTATTCTCTATTTCATTATTTTGAATTAATGAAAGCTTTAGAGATAATTAATTTTGCATTATTTATATATAAATATATATATATAATATAATATTTATATATATATATATATTATATATATATATATATATATATATATATATATATATATATATATATATATATATATATTATATATTAATATATATTATATATCTATATATATATATTATATATATATATATATTATATATATATATAAATATATATATATAATATATAAATTATTATATATTAAAAATATTTATATATAATATATATATATATATATTATATATATTTAATATATATATATATAATATATATATATATACCGTATATAGTAACTGAAAAAAGAGAGAATTCAAGGATGTAACAAATAAAAATTTTATAAATTAAAATTTATATTTGATATCCAGTTTAAAATCATTATCTCGTTCTACTACATTTTCCAATTATTCTGTCTAATATTAAGTGTGATTATTATCAAAGTAATAGATTAGGAATAACATAGAAAGGCTGTATTAAATCATTATTAAATAAAATATTAATTTGTAGACCTCTACAAAGATATTTTGTCTTTTAAAATGGGTTAGTTAAATTTTTGGAAGTGAATAGACATTTATTATTCCAACACAGTTACGGAGAAAACTAAAGATCAGGGTTGAAACGGTAATTCAATTTATACGGTTAAATCCATCATAATTACTACATCTAATTTACAAATAAAAAGTAAACTTTGAGTTGCCAAAGAGAATTTTTTTTTTTTTTCATTTTAATTGAGTTGACATTTGAAATACAAATTTCTTTATTGAAATCTAAACCTTTTAAGTTCTGAGTTCTACTTTATTATATTATTATTATTTTATTATTATTATTATTATATATTATTATTATTTATTATTATTATCTATTATTATTATATTATTATTATTCTTTATTATTATTATTATTATTATTATTATTATTATTATTATTATTATTATTATTATTATTATTATTATTATTATTATTATTATTATTATTATTATTATTAATTATTTTTTATTTATTATTAATACACTTTACTTCTTACAACTACTTCTACAACTTATTAATTAATTCATTATTATTATTCATTATTATTTATTATTATTCATTATATTATTTTCTTATTATTATTATTATTATTATTATTTATTATTATTATTATTATATCTTATTATTATTATTGTTATTATTATTATATTAATCATATTGTCGTGAAGTTACTGGAAACAATGATTGTGAAAAGCACATGATTAATCACCATTTTCTTTGAAGTTAATAAAATTGGCGTAATTAAATTCTGTGACAATTTTTTTAATTAAAGTTTTTTTGAACAAAATGGAAATGCATGATTGATATTTTCTCTTTGCAAAAAATATATTTTTTGTTAAGTAATTTTTTTTTTTTTTTTTTGCTAGCAAGACGATATTTCATGTTTTAGCAATTTTCTATAAATTCCAATTTTCCCAATTCATCGAGTTTCATTTTTTCTTTTATTTTTTTTTTTTTTTTTTTTTGACTTTTTTTTTTGCATTTATTTTTTTTTTTTTTTTTTTTTTGTTGTTGCCTAATGTGGTTCGCATTTTTAAAATATTAATTACTTTTTTAAATTTTTTTAATTAGGATAGCAGAAACCCAAACAGAGTTCAGAAAAGGCTAATTTTTTTTTTTAAAATATTTCTTTTTTAATTATTCTAATATATATTTTCTTTTACTAATATAGAATGTAAAATGAACGATTAAGAATTTTTTTTTTTTTTTTATAAAAATACAA
>JABUQX010045215.1:30000-35000 GCA_015478945.1 Trachelipus rathkii | reverse complement strand
TTACAGCTCAGTCTTGAAATGTGGCCTCTTTCTTTCATCAACAGATTTATCTCCAATCCTTCACCATAATGGTGACTCAACAAGTTAGTTTCTTCATCCTCACTTGCTTCTTCTTCCTCTTGAGGATGTTCCCCATCGGTATCCTGTCCATCTTCTTGAAATTCTTCCTCGTTATCCGAAATGATTGGTATTTCTTCCGTCATGGTATTCCAATTTGTTGGACAGAATGTGCCATTGTCTTTTAAGGGATTAAAATGGCTTCCTCCCAGCACCTGCAAGTGCACATCCTCCAGGTGTTCTTCTTCTCTCATCTTGGGACCAATATAAGCCACCGAACAGCATGTTCCATGATGGAGCCATATCTTTACTTTGAAAACATCGCTGGCTGCCAATAGTACTTCCGGCACGGGCTCTCTTCCAGGTTCTTTCAATGCTCTTAAGTATTTTACTGCTTTTGCCCGTTTCTCTATCCCGTATAACCTCCTTTCCAAAATGAGCTTATCCAACAACACTTCCCGCAGGTTTCTAAAATTCCTTGGAACTCCTTCTAGATGGGCGTTATCTAAAACAATCTTTAGGCTTTGAAACAGGGAGTCTGCTCCTCCTGGAACTAATTTCACCAACAGTAATCCCTTTGGGAGCGCAAGGGGGTCAACGACTTCCGCTCTCTCCTCAATACTGCCGTGGCACCTGGACCAGGTGTCCGCAAACACATTTTCTTTTCCAGGATAATATTGAATTTCAAAACTATATTCGCTGAGATCATCCAAGACGCGTGCCAATTTACTGTCCACCAACTTCATTGTATCTAAATAGACCAATGGTCTATGATCAGTATAAAGAATGAAAGTCTGTCCCAACAGGAACGGTCTAAAACTTTTAATACCCCATCTTATAGCCAACAGTTCTCTTTCTATGGTCGACGCTCTTCTCTCACAAGCGCTAAATGAATGGGAATTATACGCAATTACCCTTCTTTCTCCATTCTGCTTTTGGCAAAGGCCAGCCCCCATACCAGTTCCGCTAGCATCTACAAACAATTCTAACTTTTTCGCATGTGATGAAAAATCTGGGAACGCCAATTCTACTGAATCCTTCATCCGTTTTTTTAATTCTTCAAATGATTTAGTTCTTTCCGTCGTCCATTCAATCAAATCTTTTCTTTTCCCACCAGTTAGCACACTAAGAGGTGCTGCCACTTCTGAACAATTTCGAATGAATTTCCTCTGGAAGTTAATCATTCCAAGATATCTTCTTAATTCTCCAACATTCTTCGGCTTTTCTAATTTGTCGATTTGATTTACGTATTCCGGCAACTTTCTTATACCGGTTCTGCCAATTATATGGCCTAAAAATTGAACTTCCTTTTGTACCCATTTACATTTACTCACTTTTATTTTTACATTGGCTTCACAAAACTTCTGGAGGACACGTTTTATTAAAGTTAGATGCTCATCGAATCCCTTCGAGATCAAAAGCACATCGTCTACATAAATTACGACTTTATCCCTACTAAACCCAGTTAATATCCGTTGCATTTCCCTCTGGAACGCAGCTGGCCCATTCTTGAGTCCAAAGCTCAATCTTTTAAACCTGTATTGTCCGCTTACTGTGGAAAATGCAGTATAGTCTTTGCTATCTTCCTCCAACTGCATCTGGTAATACCCCTTAACCAGGTCCATACTTGTAAAATAGTAAGCTCCATGACAACCGAAGATCGTTTCGGTGATGTTGGTCATGGGAAATCGGTCAGACTCAGTTACTTTATTAAGTCTCCGGTAGTCTACGCATAAACGTAATGTACCATCCTTTTTTCTAATCGGAACTATAGGAAAACTCCACTCTGAAGCACAAGGTTCCACAATGTCTCTCAGACACAGCTCCCTCACTTGACTTTCTATTTCATCATTCGTTCTCTGGTCGAACCTTCTTGCTCTTTGGTAAATTGGGGTGTCATCGTGTAGTTTGATTTTGTATGGTGTCATCGATGTCCTGCTCACATCTGCATCACTTCTGCTAAATACCGATCGGTAGTCCCATAATGCTTCTGTTATCTTCTCACGATGTTCAGTTGTTAACTCTTCCATAAATTCTATTTCGTCACTCAATCTTTCTTTCGTCCACTCTTGTTCAATGACTGGTTGTTCCGGTGGCTCTTGTATTATAGTATTTACTGCACACGTTTTTGCTTCGAACTTTATCAAATCACCCTCATCCACCATCAAGTGTGCTGTGCCGAGGATCTCACCCTTCCCCAAATATGTTTTTCCGGCGGTCAATTTCTTCACCAACACTTCTCCTTGATTGTCTTTCCATTTCACTAATCCCGGCAGCATCCTGAATCTTTTATTATAACCCCTTTTATTCTTTTCTTCTTTGTTGTCGATCAATAATTCTTCCGAACGTTCGTTTTCCCATTCTGTACCAGTTCTTGGTGTGATCTGCTCCGACTTCCAACATGCTTTCACACGAACCCATCCATCCTCTACGATGGCTATACCTTCCACAACGTAAACTGGGAGTGCAGTTACGACTCGAACACAATTTCCAGGGTCAGTTGGCAAATGTACATGCTCTATAATGCCCGTCTCACCATAACGCGTAAACGTCTTTTCTGCTACATTTAACTTGATCTGATTCTTTGTTAAGAAGGGCATCCCCAAGATTACACCTTCTTTCAGATACTTTACTACTAAAAACTCAAATCGACCGTACTCAATTCCGTCAATGGTCACTCTCAACGTAGCGGTTCTTTGTGATTCTGTGCAGTGAGATGGGTCCCCTATACCTCTCAATTTCATTAACCTACTGGTTATTTCTGGATTCGAGATCTCTTTTAATAAATTTTCTCCAATAATACAGTATTGTGATCCTGAATCCATTATGGCAAGCGTTTCCTTACTATCAAGCTGTATTTTAAACCGTAATAATGGTGTCAACTGGATACTGTCATCTCTACCATAATTATTCCTCCCATTAGTTCTATACACCCCAGTTGTTATTTCATCTGCTGTTTCATCTATTGTCTTTCTTACTTTTACTGGTCGCTGCTGTAAAGGGCTAAGGCCCGACGTCACAAACTCTCTTGCTTCCGGATTCAGTATTGACCAGCCTTGATTAACCGGGATACTTGCTTGTGCTTCCATTACTCTGGTTGGCTCCGGCCCACTCCCGATGATGGCGGAGCGTTCTCGTTTCCCGAGAATACTGGTTTTCTCTTCTTTTTTAGTTCTTCCCATTCTGCCTTCATAGGGCAAGACTCCCATAAATGCCCACCTTCATCGCACAAAAAACATTTGCGCTCGTCAACACCGTGAGCCCTGGCACTATTTTCAGTACGTTCTCCACCACCTCTTTGCTCCCCTGCTGACGTTTGTCCCTGCTCCTGGTCTTCATTCCACAATTGGCAATCGTGTGCTCACTGCTACCACACACCAAACACCACCCTCTAAACCTCCAGCAGTCTCTCTTTATGTGTCCCACCCTGTCGCAATGGTAACACCTCCCACCTTGTTGCTCATACGGTCCAGTATTCCGGTCAGTGAATCCCCTATGTTCTTTTTCATGGGAGGGCACCGGTCTACCATACCATACTTGCTCGGCATATGTTGGTCTTTCTGATCTTTCTCCCCGCAACGTCGCCCATCTTGGAATTGCGGCCGCTTCGGGTTCCTCATTTTCTTGCTCTTCCAGTTTATCCTCTTCATGAGCCCAAGTGACGACATCTTTCCATCTAATCTTTGTACTTTCTTTCTCCCCTCCCATCCGGACTTTAAATCTCCTAGCCATTTTTTTCGGCAGACATTCTACAAATTGTTTTTTTAACATCTCCACGTCCCTTTGTTCCTCGCTTGTGGCTGCCTCGTATGTCGTTTGCAACCTTAAGGCAAACTCTGCCAACTTCTCATTCTTCTTCATTTCTATTCTCCAAAACTCCCGTTGTAAATCTAAAATCTCATTATCTTTCTACTCTACACCAACTTCTCAGTCTTGTTACTATCGTTGTATAACTCAATTTGGCCCGGTAGATGCTGTAATAGGTCCTCAACGATGGACCCTCCAAAAAGTTTCGCAAGTCTACCGCCCAACGATTTTTATCTTTCCCTAGCTGTTCTCTGGCATATCTTTCATAATCTTCGATGAAAGCATCGAAGGTTTGAACTTTCTCCTTTCCATATTTTAAGGGCTTGACAGCCTTCACACTTGCCTTACTGAACGTTATTAAAACCTCCAACAGTTCTCCAGCCAGAATGATAAGAACTCTATTTACTGCCATACTTGGCTCCATCCCCGTTTTCTCTAACTCGACCAGTCTCTTCAGCCACAGCTTTCCCCCTTTGTCCCGTTCGCTGTCTTCAACGTCTTCAACATGATCGTTTTCTGTAGCCGAGCTCTCATCTACAGTATACTTTCTGGCTGTCCTTTTCTTCTTATTTCTTTTCTTTCTTGCTTGTTCTTGATCACTTTCGTTGTTACCATCACTCCTACCTCTGAAAGCACTACTCTCTACTTCATCCGAAGTATCATGTCGGTATTTCAATTCATATCGTACATTCTGTTTCTCCTTTATGTATTTCTTCTTAGTTGTTCCGTGTCGCGTTCGGTCGTCCTGTTTTATGTTCAAGTTTTGTCCCAAATTAGGGCTCCCTTTTACTATTTCTGTTCTTTGTTGTTGAACTTGTGCTGCTTTTCATTGTAATGACCTGCCAGACCCACATACATGTGTGCATTTTGTTAAAGTCCACGTCGTTCTTTTCCTCTGTTAATGACTCTTGCAGCATGGTCAGGAGTTCTATTGAACTAAGTTTCTTTTGCGGTTCGTCACCTTTAATTTCATCTGCGCTTCCCATCTTAAATTTTTTTGAGGCGCAAAATGTATGCAAAACGAAAAACAAAGTGGCAACGGCCAAAAAAAAAAATTTTTTTTTACAATTGCTGGTTGTTTAAACCAATAACAAAATTTCAGATTTTTTTTTTTTTTTTTTTTTTTTTTTTTTTTT
>JABUQX010045215.1:0-17500 GCA_015478945.1 Trachelipus rathkii | reverse complement strand
TCTGTCGAAATCACCTAGGTTATGGGACTGGCGACGGACCCACTATGGATCTCTTAATTAGTTTCCTTGGCCCAGGTTCCCACAACCACCTTCACAAAACACGTCATTCTCCTATTTGAACCTTCTCTCGCTTGCCACACACATTTTTCTCAGAATTCTTTACGACTCATCACTTTTCCGGTCTCCCATTGGTTCGATTCTAAACACACACATTATTCGCTTAACCGATACGATACATCCAACTTTTAGACATGACACATATCAATTACTTCATTAGTCTACATTTTACACCTTTATCACCACACACAACTCCCTAAATTTTTCAAAATCATTTATTATTCTCTTACACTAAACGTCCTAAAATTGCATACTAACATTTGACTTTAGATCTAACCTTCTTTTCAGCCCATAGTCAACATCATTACATACAAATGACAAATACCCTCATGTAAAACCCTAGCGCACTCAAATTTAGTCCTTTTGCATTCATCAAGATCTTATGCACCGCACCTCCTACCATTCACAAACTTTCCTCTACAATTGATCATCCATTCACTTCATCCAACTATATACCTAAATATTTAATCCAGACACTTTTCAGTTGCTCACATCAAAGGCTCACACGAGACTGCCCATCCAACCATAAACCCAAATTTATCTACGTTTACTTCAAAACCCTCCTTTACAACCACCCCCAAATTCTCTACCTGTCCTCTCACTCTCTCAGAATCCGCCACACAAAACCATAATAAATGCTATAATAATAATTAACTAGGTACGGAACGGAATTTTCCAGTCCGCCTGAACCGGGAATATCGCATCCCCAAAAAAAATCCGCTGAATCGGCCGAACCGAATTTCTAATAACTTCCTTTAAATATATGAATGTAAAAAAAATATTATAATAACTTCAATATAAAATCTTATATATAATTAAGATTATATTAATATATTATAATATATATATACTATATATA
Source organism: Trachelipus rathkii (assembly GCA_015478945.1). NCBI lineage: Eukaryota > Metazoa > Arthropoda > Malacostraca > Isopoda > Trachelipodidae > Trachelipus > Trachelipus rathkii. The sequence continues at coordinate 16,524 of JABUQX010045215.1, read as the reverse complement.
TATATATAATAATATATAATATTATTACTAATATTATATATATATATATATATTATATAGAAACAAATAATAAATATATACTATAGTATATATATATATATATCATATAATCATATAAAATTAGAAAGATTTTATTCATTATTGATTACAGATTAGTCCAAAATATAACCTCACAAAATTTTTTAAAATGCCATCATTCGTAAAATATATTTTATATTAAAATTTACAAGGTATGACAATAACAATTATTAAAATCCAATCACCCTGAGTGAGAGTAATCCAAATCAAAAATTTCACCTTTATCTTTTTATAAATCTAAATAGTTATTAAAATTCCTCCTGAACATCATGGTGTAATATTTTTAAATTCTAAAATAGTTTATTTAGATACAGATTTTATTTAGAACTTGTCGAACTAACAAAATTTCAATTCCCCAATCAAGTGCTCCAGTTAGATCAAAAATGCTCTTTATCCTTAGATTATAGAAAATCTAATTCTTTTTTCATATTCTCAACCTCTAGCTCTTCTTCGATTTTAACTCAGTCAATAATGGAGCCGAATCCGAATCGGGCCGAACGAGCCGGACCGAGCCGGGATATATTTTTTCATGAATTTTTAGATGAAAAAATTTTATTGGAGTTTGCTGACAATTTTCAAATATATCAGAACCTTATCGGATCGATCAAGTCAGACCGGATCGAGGTCGAGCGGCCGAGCGACGGACCAAGGCCAATAATGAATGTTTTCGAAAATTCTTAGAAAATCTGCTGAACAGTTACAATAGATGCAGAAACCTTATTCGACCGAGTAAAATTGGATGAATCGAAGCCAAGCCCGGACGAGCCAGAGCTGGGTATGATTTTTTCTAAAATATAATTTAATTGACATTTAACAAGGATAAACAATTTTCAAAATATACAGAACCTTAGGCAGATTCGAGCGAAGATGAAAGTCGCCGACGGACCGCATCCGGGCCCGGTATGAATTTTTTCAAAAACTATTTTTTAAGTGAAAAATTTTAAATGCCAGAACAGTACTGAACAATTTCAATAGTACATACCTTGTCGTCGATCGAGTGACCGAGATCAAAGTGGAGCGTTAATCATTACTTTAAAAAACAGCTTTTGTTTGCTTAAAATTTTATTCATGAAAAATTTATTGCGAGGAATAAGTGACGAAACAATTTTCAATAGGTAGCAGAAACTTATTGGATCCGTATCCGAGCTGGAGCGGAATCGGAGGTTGTATAATTTTTTAGGACAATTTTTGATGAAAAAATTTGTGCAAAAATGCTGAAACATCAAATACTAGCAAATCCTTAGTCGGTCGGATCGGATCGACCAGATTCAAAGTCACCAAGTCAGACCGATCAAATATAATTTTTCAGAAAATATTTTTAGATGAAAAATTCTTGCCAAAGTCTTGCATAAACATTTTCAAATGTGCAGAACATTGTCAGATCCGAGCGAAGTCGAATACGGGAGCCGGAGCCGGAGCGGAGCGGAGCCGAACTTAGAAATTTTTTCAAAAAATATTTTTTAGTGAAAAATTTAATCAGATAGTACTTAACATTTCATAGTGCAAACCTATATCGGATCCGGATCCGAGCGGAGCGGATCAAGGGAGCCGAGTAGCTCTGTTGATTTTTTCGGAAAAATTTTTTTTCAGTAAAATTTATTCAGAAAGAAAATGTGGAACACATTCAAATAGCAAGACTTTAGGTGACGGATCCGGAGCGGCGATCAGCCGGATTCGGGATAATTTTTTTAAGAAAAATTTTTAATGAAAAATTTTCAATAATGCTGACAGGGTTTCAAATATGCAGAATCCTAGTCCTCCGATCCGGAGTCGACTAGGAGGCGAGCCCGGAGCCCAAGTCAACCGGCAATATATAAATTTTTCAGGAAGAAATTTTTTAGATGAAATTTCATTGCCAGAATATGCCTAGGGACTTCGTGTGGCTGCTGCCATAGACGTTCCGTGACGACCTGAGTTGCGCGACACGGTCAAGCCGAGCAGCGAAGCGAGCGTCGGAACTCTGGGATATTTTAAAAAATATTTTTTATTTGCAAAATTTAATGCCAAAACCACTGAAATTTCAAATAGTAGCGAAAAGTAGTTCATAAGCTTTAAGTAGCAATAAAATATTTCAAGGAAAAATTCTTAGATGAAAATATTGCCGAAATGCTAACATTTCATAGCAATCCTTAATGATACATTTCGGCGGGTAGCGTCAATCAGATGGCGAGCCGAGATTGATTTTGAAATATTTTTAATGTGTTTTAATATAGGAAGACGTGCTGAACAATTTCAAAATAGTTCAGAATCTATCGATCCGGATCGAACCGGAGCGGATCCGATCCGGTATAATTTTTTAAAAATATATTTAGGTGAACCTTCCAGAAACTTACGGAAACATTTTCAAATATTCAAATTGCAATCGACGATAAGGAGATAAGGAAGCGTTCTCTCGCCGTTACTGTTTGTAATATACATGAATTACAATCTGAAAAAATTATGCAGAAGAAATTAACAATTTCATAGGCAACTATCTCGATCCAATCGGAGCTTATCTTTATAATTTTTCAGATAATTCTTGATGGAATAATTATCAGAAACTGGCTGAACAATTTATAGGCAATCTTATCGGATCCGGCCCCCGGACCGAGCAGGACCGAGATATATTTTTCGAATATTTATTTTGGTTAAAACTTATTTATAGAAAGTTAACTTTTCATAGTGCATACCTATTCAGTCGGACAGTATCCACCTGTTCGTACGAGCCTATCTGGGATTAATTTCTTTCAAAAATATTTGAGGCGAAGTAGTGCCGAACGTGACAGTTCTTATCAGAACTTATCGAGCCCGATCATCGGGACCGACTTTTACCAGTCGCCTGATCAAATGGCGGAAAATTGTAGCTGGAAAAAAAATCAAGTTATAGGCCAATGCGATCCGGATCCGCAGAGCAGATCCGGCAGTCGGATCCGCCTGAGTCCGGTCTCGATACCTTCTTAATATTAGAATGATATTTCCAAGAAATATTTATTTAGTGAAGATCAGCTGTTATGCACAGAAGACTTGCACTACTAATTTTCAAATACCGATCTCGAGAGAACCTCCTGTCAGGATCTGCGATCGGATCAGTCGACGAGCAGGATCTAGCAGCCAGTGACCCATCACTGCTTTGACGTCTAACATTTGTTCATCGACATAGTTGTTCTTTAGATGAAAAATTTATTGCGCGAATGCATCGCTCGACTGTGCAACAATAGACTTTGAAATTAGTGCAGAACCTTAGTTGGAACGATCGCCATAATCCTCTTCTCTAGAACCCCGCGCAGAATTCTCGACTTATTATGCACCTTTTAATTTTTTCTCTCATAGCTTATTAATTTTGCATCGAATATACTTTGTTTTATTGCCTAGAAGCTCACGACCGCACTTTAATCTTCTTGTGTCTTACTAATTGCAGACCTTGAGCGGATCAAGCGCTTGCCTCCATAGGCCACACTCGCAACCGCAGTTCATAAAGAACGGCACACCTGATTCTGGGCATTAATTACTTTATATTCAAAAATATTTTGTACTGAACAATAATCTATTCATCTGCTCAGTAACATACATATCATCATCACTACATCAGAAACAGTGCAGAACCTACTCCTAATAGTCGGAGTTACGCGCTCCGGCCGATATGAACTATAATTTTCAGTATCTTAACTTCTACCTTTTGTCGTTTGTAACACGACAAACTAAATACCTCAACAGCTTTTAGACATACGATTACAATACTCCTGGGAAATAATTTAATCATTTCATTCCCACATACCTACAACATCCCATCTGGATTGTCTCATCCTAAACAACTATTGATACTTTAGTATCTATTATTAACTATCTTAATATTACTAGACATTATAATTATATTTAATTTTAATATACATGTATATTATTAAACAAAGTAAGTCAATATCACTAATATACTTTAGGAGGCAGGAAATTTGAATAAATCTTATTAAATATTTTCAGTAATATAATATCGAAATAATCGATAATTTTATTAGTTTCATCATTTTCTCTCGATTTGTTTTTATAATAGTATCAGGAGGTAGGGTGAGGTTAGCAAGGGATGGATTTTAGCATTAATGCGAGATATGAGGCGAGAAGTGGAAGTATGTGGAGGTGCCCTACCTTATTTCTCTCTCCGGATGTGACTTTATGTATTATTCTTAATACTCGAACCTGTGACGCTGAATTGTAATTAGCTTAGATAAGAGAAATTTTGTTAGATGATTATTTGCAGCGGTGTAAAAGGATGGGTCTTGAAAGTAAGACGATAAAGAATATAGACAATCATGTAAAGGTTATCCGTCTCTTGACTCTCCCGTGAGAGCAATACTTTCTCTTGGAGTTATTGAAAAGTTAATCGTTCTCTTAGTTTTTTTCCAAGTATGTCCGCTGGTAACATATGTTCCTGTGTCGTCAAATATTCTCGATGATTAGTGGATTCGAAACGCAAAGATGATGGTCAGAAGTTGTATTATGTAAATAAAAGTTTAAAGTTTATGCCTCCTTTAAATGGCTGGTGCATATTAAATCCCTTAGTGGATGCAAAAGGAATAAGTCTTGGAGTGTGCTAGGTTCTTACATTAAGGCTTATGCTATACCTGTCGCATCTCATATAAGTGAGACTATGTCTGCATAAGAGGTACAGAATAAGAGTATTAGTACAGTTTTAGAGACGAACTGGTGCCTTGCCGTCACAGCCTGGCATTTGATGGTCTGTTCCTGCTGTTTAGGAGCGAAACAACCAAAGATCAAAGCCATCGCAGGGACATGGCATAAGATGCTGTGTTGGATAAATTTCCGATGAATCAAGACGATGGAAAAAGTTGTCACGTCCGCCAGGACTCGATACCATCGACAGCCGACCAACCAATAAATCAAATTGTCTTGTCGGCTCGTGTAGACTCACTCAGTCTAATCAGGGTAGCTTCATTTACCTCTTCGCACACGATCATGTCATTCCAGGCAAAAGAATTGTATGCTCGAGAACAGTTTAATACCTCTCCTCTCTGTCCGATATCACTGGCTTAAACCCAGCTGGTAGTTATTTACAATCCCATAGAACGTGGATAGCTTTTAACACCCCCGTGACTTTGGTGCTCACATAGCCTAATTGGTCTGCTAGTGTTTCTCCCGTGTTTACAGTAGAGAGAGATCCAGAATAGTTCAGCCACACGACATGAGGAACATTCATTCTTGTTTGCGATAATTTGCAATATAAGACGAAGAAGAATTTTCACTGCACTAGGACTCGAACCTCAACAACTCATCGTCACGTTAGACAATGCTACAGGAAGTTCCACCACTAGTTCGGATCCCAGACACATCAAAAAAATAAGTTATCTTTTTGTCAAGTTGTTCAGAGATTTCCATGATCTTCTCTGATATCATTCTTTGAACAACTACAGAATCCTTATTTCAAAGTGCATAGCAAACAGTGGGTGAACACCTTGCAGCGGCCTACACGCCTTTCTCTTCGACTCCTTAGAGGTTACTCGGAGAGCATATCTGAATCAAAGTCAAGGAACTGCCAAATGAGACACAACCATATAGCCGTCGTATGCGACAAATTCTGCAATATATAAGACGAAGAAAATATTTCAGTCTCGCGCCAGACTCGAGCCACGACAAGCTCAGTGCAGTCGACTCATTGTACTAATTAGCACGGTAGGCTCTTACCCTATTGCGTTCCAGCGATCTTCCTCCATAAAGCATTAGCAATCATTCGGTTAATTTCTGTCAAATTAAACTTTTCTTTAAGTTCTCATCTCAGTGTTTGGGATGTGAAATCTCATAGTATCATCTATTACTTCATTAACTAGGAGATTGGAATCTCCTGACTTGAGGCTAAAATGACTCATTTAGATGAGTTGCTCATCCATCATGCTAACAGCTGGCTAACTCTTACCCAACAGGCCCGAACGATAGGCACAAATGCTTGTTGCGAACATGGCATTAATAAGGACGAAGAAAATTCATTCGCGCACCAGGACCGAACCTCCACGCTTCCTTCGCTTTGTTAGACCAATGCAAAGGTTTAAACCATAGTCAATCCGCACACCCCAGAAAAATATGATATATTGTTTCGTTACAGTTTTTTAATGTTCTCCTCGTGTGCCCGCATAATTCACTTCTTTTATACTTCGAACTCTTATACTTAATAATTTAAAATTACACTGTAATGCTTGAATATCTGAACCCACTACTAATAACTTGAGAGGATACTCAGTCCTAATTCCTTCATGCCCTTCAAGAACTCGCTCTCAACTTGACGTAATCTAGCCTGACCTATACGGCGCACAACTGCCTTCTTAACCGGCAATATTGCTAGTTACGAGAACTCGAAAAAATCCAACTGTCCGCCATACCTTTGCCTGCCGCACTCTTCACTCTCCTTAAATCCTATTCTTAAGCTCAACGTCCGCACTCTTACCCACCTAAGTCCAAGAGGTTTTCCACCCACTCTCTAATCCACCTGTATCCTCCATTTCCGAAACACACCTATCCCTCAACATTAACACTTTCTTATTGTCTTCCGATGCTTCAACCTCTTAGTGCTCCAGATCCTACCTTTCCTTCATACAACCCACATACTATCCTCTTATACTTATTAGCTTGAGAATGATTGGCATCTCCACTCGAAGGAAGTGACTTCCCGAGTGCCCTTCTACTCTCGTGCAAACCATGATCCTCTGCTCTCCTATCTGAGCTCCTCCTCTTCCATCCCACTGCACTCTCACTCCAATCTCCACCTCAACCTACCTATCCTCTGGCCATTGGTTACTATTTGTACAGCACCAATTTGACTCTTTTCTCAGAATACTTGTCCACAATCATAACTATTCTCTAATCTAGATTCTCATAGAACTATCTCCTTTTCATCTTTTACTACAGCTACCCGACTAAAAACCATCGAAAAATGCATCGCGTCTAGACAGTGTAGAGGTGCTCTTAACCACTAGTCCGATCCACCCTCCCCCAAAATATAGAATGGCATCTACTGGTTTTTTTCAAATTAGATCTCGCTCACACTTTCTACACATCTAGCTTTGCCTATTCTCTCGCTATATCTTGCCTCTATTAACGCTCCATCACTTCTACCAAGTATCAACTCTGCTATCTTCCTTTGTGACGCTGCGCAGCATGTGTATTATGAACACTCCTATAATGTCTCTCGCCGACGTGCTCACCTCCTGGCCTTTCCTTCACGTGTGGTGCTCCACTGTGTATCAGCATTGATAATAGCGAACGCTACTCAGACGCTCACAGTTCCTTGATAACGTCTCACCTCCACGTGCGTACCTTCGTCACCATCACTCTACCTCTCGCTATAACCGTACAAACATTCGCGCTCTATTCATAATCTCTACATACATAATCTCGAAAAAAACAGCCTCTACTCTTCCTCTCTCGCGCTCACCCGAGCATGACCTCCTTCTGAGAACCATCACATACGTCTACCCTCCTCTCTGATACGCCGTTCCATTAGTCCCCCTCACACGCTACTGCGACCACATTCCTACCACTAATGGTTCTCTCAATCTGTCTGCCCTAACTCTCAAAACATAGCAAGGCACCTCTTCCGCGCCCTAAAATCTCTAACATGCTTCCATCGTCATCTCCTCCATATCTTAACTGCCATCTGTTCATTCAATGCACTATACGATATTTCAAAATACCACATGAAGTGTACTCGCGTATTCACCTACGTGGCCTCGTGCACCCTTCTCAAAGTGGCTACTCACTCTCATGCTTATTCTCACTCGCTTGATCTCGTAGTATGAGCTGTCCAGAAATGCAGGCTGATACCTCAATGTAAACCGCCGCCGTCCTCGCGTGCTAAAACAACACGATTACTACTCTGAGCTAAGTCTGCCTCCGTGAATCACTAATTTTGCAATAATAAACACATATGTGACACACACAATAAATCTCTGTCCAACGTCACGGCGCCAAGAAGAACGAGTAGACCCCAGATACGCACCATACGTCTCTTCTCCCCGTCGTATCTCCAACCTAGCTCTTCGTGCATTAGGTCTATTACTGTATCGTTATTATATCTCTGTTCTCTTCTCTGATCACTAGAGCACTATAAATCAACCATCCGTATATAAATCCATTTTCTATTTCAAATCTGCTATCAGAACTCCTACCTATCAGCATCTTATTATCTGCAATAACGTACGATATCAATCTCCGTCATTTCTGTATAGACATTTCTGTGCTTCACTGCGCAATCATTTCTCTCTCACTACTCCTCCTAATCTCTGCCTCCTCCTCCTTATTCTCTTCCTCATCATCTTTTTCGTAATCTCGTCATCTTAAATCTTCCTCTCAAATATGTACAAGATTTTTCATTACCCAAAACTTTTTAAACCAACACTCACTCAGTTACTACATATCCCAAATATCTTCATCTCATCCTCCTCTAACCTTCGCCTCAACATCAATCTGGTGCTATAAATGCACATAATTATTAATAAATAATAAATATAACCACATTTCCCCACACCGATTCACTATTACTCACAATATATACTTGAACTACTATCTGGTTTACTACAAACCATATTACCTTAATATACCTCCTACACCCTCTTATGTCCTATAAACTATTCCACCCCTATATCCCAATCTATACCCTACTCTCTCGTTCACCTACCATTATATATAAGATAATCATACCCTTGTATTTTCTCTAAAATATTCTACTTCCCTCAATAATTCCCTTTCAAGCTTAAGTTATCTAAGCCTTATAAGCCTACTAACACAATCCAACTTTTTTCTTTCAAATAACATTAATCCCACTTTACCTCTCTACTTTATCATAAATCTTCTGGAGTTTATCCCACTACTTCACTGTTACTATACATCTCACACTCATTTAATTATATCTCTCTCCATCCTCACATCTATTTCACCTATTACCTTACATTATATCTATTTTTTCAACCCAGGTAATCATGACACTGTTTTAATTGCGGATTCTCTCATAATCCTAGGCACTTTTTCACCAAAACTATCTAAAAGCCACCATCCTCGTTACTTTCCCCAAAAACCACCACAATATATATACATATAATTAATAACAAAAATTAAATATAATAAATATAAGTTAATTTATTTATTTTTACCAGATATAAATATAGAAATAAAAATATCTTCCAAAATGTTATATATATTTGTTTTTTGTAGTGACTTATTATTTTAATCCTTATACGTTTAATAATAATATTATAAATATATAAAACATCATATAATAATATAATAAATGGAAAACACAAATAGAAAGCCAATAATAAATATATAAGTATAAAATTCTCTCAACATCTCTTAAAATATCTCTCTTTATTTCTTTATAAAAACCGTGACCCATATAAAATAAAACCAATAATTAAATAATAAATAAAAAAAATTTCTGTTATTTATCTACATTCCCCTATAAACCTTATTTATCTAATATAAATAGATTTTCATATAATGGTATAAAATCTATTTTATAAGAATAGTCCCAGAATTTACAGCTATAATAAATACGTGAGGTATATTATGTACCTAATTTATACATAACGAGATTCACAATTCTTCACATTAGATGCAATTTGATGTTATCCTTTTCCACAGAAGATTATGTAAAATATTCTATAGTAATCTATATAATTATATTGAGAGAATTAAAACACATCTGTCCTTCACACTGAACAGATGAGTAGACTGATAATGTGTAAGACCGCTCAAGGATATTAATATATCTGATGCCCAAATCTCCGGTAGAAAAAACATCTTCGCGACCAACCAAACATCAGAATCTTTCATAATGATGAAAAAAGAGATTATAGCAGCATTATATGTCTAGATATAGTATCTCTAATAGAAAATTATTGTGCAGTTGGTTAAATTGTTTATGTCGTCATAGTCTAGCAATATATATGAACTTATCCTGATCTATTCAACCTATATTAAATAATGAAAGATCGAGTAGATAAGCTATTCCTTAAAAATGACTATGATAAGACTATAAGTTTTATTATTTTGATCTTCATTTATTTTTATAATTAATAATTTATAGAATATTCTATAGTAAGTTAGAGTTATATAAATTACTACAATTATTTGATGTTAGTGTAAAGCAATCAGTGTCATCATCGCTCATCTCTTCTGCTGCTACAGAGAACCCTGAGTCAGAAAGACTCTTTCTTATATCTAGATGATTCAATACCCACCTTAAAACATCATATGCGTATGATAGTCCCGTTATTGTCACTAATAACACAAATAATAAATATTAGTATAAACAAATTTAAAAATCTTGTAAATTACCTGCACGCTACACTTTGTCTAAGCTGACTTATATATAGAAGCGAAATATACCACCGGTCTAAGTTATGAATCTACATATTAGAGTACATATATTTCTAATTTACAGAACTCCATACCCTGAGAGATGTTGTCGATTGTCAAAAATTATATATGACAGTAATTGTAAATTTATGATTCGCTGTTAACTCTGTCAGTCACACGCTTGTATTCTCAGACTATATGATGGCGATAACAGCTACTCCTATAGATGCTCCGGGACCGCCAGTACATCAACATCAATATATAAATTCAATCTATAATCTCGCTGTAATATTGTCCAGTGTGCGAAGATCACATAGGTGCATAGTCTACTTGATTGCAATATTACATTCCTCACTCGCATATAATAACTATTAAATATATGCCTATTCAATTCAATTGAATACTCTACTAACATAACTCATCATACTAATAAGTTGCCCACTCATCTTCAATACATGAAATATATCACTAATTATTAAATTTATAGATTAATTTAGATTATCCTCTAAAATCTCACTTAATATCATCTAGTTCACAATAATTCACAATTACGTATTTCTGAACATTAAGTCCAGGTGTATCTATATTTATCGGAAATTCTACTGATGTAGTATTTGACTCTTTACTATATTCGTATAACAAATAAATCATCTTATTATATCCTATTTGAGTAAATAAGAAATAAATTAATTATGATTAAATTATATAGAGAGTACGATTGTGTTAATCTCAACTCATACCAGTATAGTATATAATATTTTAGATGATCCATCAAGCCACTAATTCTGAAGATAGACTATTATATAGAGTTGATAATCAAGAGTGAGTTCAGATAATGACCTTAATTCATATAAATATAAATATCTGCCAGCACTTTTGTACATAATCTTACATCTTTTCACCTAGTTTTACAATACCTACTCTAGCGTTCAGTCATACATAACCGCACCTACTTTTATTGTCTAAATATAACTACTTACGACGCTAATATTGTCTTCACTATAGTGGATGGACCTTAAGCTTAGTACAGACTGAGATATATCATAAATAGAATAATAAAGTATATAATAATATAAACTAGTTTTCAATATGGAGGTCATCTGGTCAATTCCATCTCTTATCTCAACGTGTAAAGTGGTAGGAATATAATATATTATAACAATGTTCTAAATTTCTCATAAAATACCCCCTCTCATAATTTCTGTCAGTTAACAATGCATATAAAATCCATATAACTAAGTATAAATTATATGACATCAATAACCCCTGCACATATAAGTATGTAGTAATTCAACTTATAGTCTCTCAAGTTTACCTAGTTTTAAATAGCTCAGTAAATATATTTCTCATTAACACAATAATGTGATATCACTTCAACATGTTCTCAATATTTATTATAATTATTTATTAATATATTTATATATTATTATTATTAAATTATATATATATATCTATATATATTATATATTGGATTTATTATTTAAATTATTATTCATAAATTATAATGATTCTATTTGATTAATAAAAATTAATCATGAAGAATTATTACTAGATATATCGAGTATTAATCGATTAATATTTTTAATATATTGATTATCTTATAGAGAGTGAATATTACGAGAGCTGTAAACTGTCGAATATTTTTATCTACGAAGATAGAATATCGAATTAAATTATATCACTCCCAATTTTTACGTAGATTCTTAGATCATTTCCTGCTGTCTAGTCGCTTCACATATCATACTATCTAACCAACACTACATTTACCCTCCAGGCTCAACTCTCATATAGACATCACTCACACCATTTCAGCGTGCATAACTCATAAAATTCAATTTAAGTCTTTGTTATAAAAGACATCACCTACCACACGTAAATCTATATATAAGTATATGCACAGAGCCTTACAGTCATCCTCTCCTAATTCACTACAACTTTCTATACACTATGCTTCATCACCTCTGTATTCGTCGTCTTATACGATCCAGAAGAATATGTCATACTCACTCAATATTATAATTCTTAGCTCATAGTCAATCCTATTAGTATCAGATGCATTAAATGGGCCTCAGCGCGATGTCAATAAATTTGTAAAATTTTAGAGCACCGAGGGATTTCCCCATTCACCTACTACATCACATACTATTAATTCTCTGTGACGCTCTTTATCATACGTTTTTAGTCTCTATCTCTCAAGAACGTGCTGATTTACCTACACTTCGTATCGCACATGTTCAATACGACCTTCTCAATAAATTACTATTTACTCGTCGTACAAATTTTTATTTATGTCAGTTGTTAAAATCATGATATTAGATTTCTTAGAATAACATTGGTATATTGTCGATGCCGACCATAAATATTTGTTTCACAGTGAGAGAAGAAGATGTTCTCACCCTAGAAGGGTGATAGTTAATATTCATCTAGATCTAATGTGTTCGAAGTAAAGATGAGTAATATTAGAGTGTAACGCTTGTGTGACATAGTATATACTATCAAATGTTTTCATTTGAGACAGGTAAGATAGATAAAACGAGATTGACTATCTATATTATATAGTGATACACTAGTATAAGAATTTACGTTCTAATGTCTGAGCCCGATTAGTGATTATTCGATTTTACATTTACCTCCAGCACAAGTCCCAACTTGGAATGCCCTGAATAGGTACAGCCATGTAAGCATACGTAGAATGAACAGTTGTTTTTAGTAAACTAGATACGCTTCATATCGAGCTATACCACCTAGATATAACATATTCTCGAGTTGTGCAGAGAAAGATAGCTAGTTGCGACTCGCTAGGCAAACTTACACAATTATGAATATTAGAAGAAGAAGTATATTCTATCATTTTGTAAGAATAATACACTAATCTCTGTGGAGAAGATACCCCCAGATGACCCTACTATATATAATATATCTTCAGTGTGCGACCAATGAGCTTATCTGATGTCTCTCCTATATAGTAAGGATCCCCTTGCTTATGCTATGACATCGTGTAAGAAGATTTTAGAGTTTATAACATTTGCCAATATACCGATTTACATATAGTTTGGATAAACTATTACTAATTATTACTTAGTGGGAAAAGAGCCGTGTTAAACATATCTCTTTTTTAGAAGCAGAACAGTTCCTTCAGAGAGAGTGGCGAAGTTGCTATAGCTTATTCCAAGAGAAGTTATCCTCTCGTTAATATATTTGGTAACTGTGGTAGAGGATGTGAGTGAAGTGCGTATACTACGGAGCATGAATATCAAGGATGTACGATGATTTTCACATCTCAACTAGTGCCTATCCCTCGGCGTGAGCCAGCAGTAATATCCCCGACTTGTCCATCTATGCTAATTACTTTAACTGTATCTAATTGCTCAGAGTTATATCGTGTTCCTGAGTTAATTAAAAAATAAAATTCCAACATTTGGCATCTTTCCGTGCATACTCGGGAGTAAGTCAGCTCGCATCTTTGATTATAAAATAAATATCTGAAAAATATATTAAAAACAAGTTTATTTATCTAAATTTAATTTTTAAAAATCGTTATTTTTTTATATTTTTTATAATTTCTCTAATATATATATATAAAAAATGTCTCACTTCAAATATAAATATATATGATATTTATTTTGCGTGTTGTCTGGTGTGTGTGTCGTTAGCACGATTAGTAGTGTGTAATATGTTTATAGATGCACAGTCACTTGTACGTCTGATGAATGAACAGATAAGTAGAGTGATATTGTATTAGTATAGTATATACTTTCATTTAAACACAAGATATGTTGTGCTCGTGTTGATAGATGTAGTTGTGGTTGATAGGTAGTTGTTGGGTGTTAGTATGATGAGTTGATATAATTTAAGGTTATTTATATGTATTTTATGTGATTTGGTGATAGAAAGGATGATATGAGTGGTCTATAGCATAATAGTTTAGATCAAATAATGAAATGTTATGTAAATTATAAAATGTCAGTGAAGTGGTCAGGATTTGACATATCAATATTCGTGTTATTTTATCTAATGTATGTGTCATACTGTAAAGTTCCAGTTATATTAGGCCGGCTTCTTGTAGGTTAAATTACGGAGTGTAATAATGATATAATCGTAATTAGGATATAAGTTAGTGTGAATAATATAATAATATTATATAGAGTGGAAGTATAATATGAGTGTATTAAGCAAAGTAATACCTATAAATATATAGTATAAGTTATTTGTTAATAATAGCTCCACTTACCCCCGCTATATGTTAAAATTCGGTAATTGAGAATGTATAAACCCCAATAAGTGTGATATCAGAATAACTAAATATCTAATGCGCGCAAACTACCAAATAATATTTAGGACCGTCGCAAATTTAATCTCATAAGCTGAAGTAGTGACCTAAGTAGCTAAGAGAAAACACATATTGAATGCTTAGTTTATAATCAGTGCGTAGAAAATTAAGTGTAGTTACTGTGGTGATATGTAGTTAATAACAAAGATAAGAAAAATATATATCTAAATTTAAGATAAATAGATGGTCTAAATTTAACGATAATGATATATACTCCTAACGCCTGTCAGTCTACTAGTTGTAGTCACCATAATAAAATGAGAACACATTGTTGTGACTATTATAATTGAAGTAATAATAATCCTAGTGTATAATATTAATAAGACAAATACAAAGTAATAATGTTTAATCGGTATGGTAATGTATAAAATGTATACGCTAGAGTATAAAATAAATTTTAATTTATGTTTCTTTTATATATTAATTGATAAAATAAGTCAATAATAGCCTTTTTCTATAATGAGAAATTTATATAAATAAAGTAGAAGTGAGAGTATAATTACAAGCTAGCTATCACACTGTGTAACATAGCTAGTATAGCTTAACAGATCCAACCAACTGAACTATGATAAATATTACGTATTACCGAATCTTAGTATGTCATATACGTTAGCTAATATGAAAGGAACGTATATTTGGAATTTAAAAAAAAGAGATGTTAATAAATGTCTTCATTCGAAAATACAATTATCACAAATAATGACAGTGTGGCGGTGATAAAAAAATTATTACGCCTATCACTTCATGTTAGTTACTAAATTAATAGAGTGAATACTTCTTATTCTAGTGTATAACAGTGTCAAGTTCCTGTGTATTTATAACCATATGATAAAATAAATGTTTGTAATAAAATACGTGAAATGATATTAAAATGTATTAGAAAATTGAGATCGAATGGTATTAGCGATATATTCCAAATTGCTATTGTACTTTTCTGATTACCAGAGTTCGTCAAATGATTTATCAAGATATCTGTGTCGAAGCGGTTCTAATTAGTATAATTGAGTGATCACCATCTCACCTTTTTATCGTAAATATTCATATATGCATTTAATTATTATATAATCTAAGTATGATTATTTGTTACTTAGAATGTGTGTAGTAGGTATGATTTAGTATAACTCATAAGATTAAGAATTATATAAGATTAATTTTAGTAGTAGAATGAGATAATAGTTAAATTAGTAATAGAGAGGTATATAATTAATATTATTATATATATATTATAATATTAATATAGTAATAATGTGAGGTGATAAGAGTGTATGAAGAATAAGTTAGTAATGAGAATAGTATATTAAATATGTCTAGTTAGTTATATATTAGTTGGAGAAATGACTCGTTGTAAACTGATCATAATACGGATATTACTATGGATATCCCATCTGTAAATGAAACTTTGATGAGTTAATTTGGTGACGCTTGCTCCAGCTTAATAGATTAGATAAATCAATAGTTTATTATAGTAGTTATGGATATAAAATCTGTATAAAGGCGTATACTACGCTATTAGTGTAGGATTAGGAAGTAGAGTATAAAGCTATAAACCTAACCTTTATAATAAATTAACCTTGATGATATATATAAAAATGTGCTAATAGGCTGAGTTTTGTAAAAAAAAGCTTAGTACTATAAATATATGTAGTAATCCGATAGGACTGATATATATATAAATAGCTTACCTGATATAAGAGTTTACTTTGATTTGTTTACGTCAATAACATTGTGCCCTATTTTGAGATGCTTAGTATTGTGTGAATAGTGTTTACATATAACTCTCTCTC
>JABUQX010045214.1:27500-51346 GCA_015478945.1 Trachelipus rathkii | reverse complement strand
TATTAATTATTATGTTAATATGAGGTGTATTATTATCATCATACTTACTCACATATTATTCTTTATATTATTCTTATATTTATATTTTATATATAATTTAATATATATATATACTATATATTTATTAATTTATTATTATATAAGCTGTTTTATTATTTAATATCATATATTATATTTTAATTATATTTATAATATATTATATAAATTCATATATATAAGGTAATAGATAATGATTTATTATTTTTTAATATTATTTTTTTATATATATTATATTTATATATTTATTACTATATTAATAATTATTATATTATATATATTATACTTATATTATATTTTATTTTATTTATATATATGTTATTATTTATTATGATGTTAATATATTATAATATGATATATATATATATAGCGGTATATATATATATATTAATTTTTACCCTTTAAACATTTATATATTTTTACTGAGGATTATATATATTTGACTTCATATCCCTGAGTAAAATTATTAAGTCTTTAAGAATATTAAACTAAATTGTTATTATCACCATACTTATTGTGATTTGAGGCTAGCATGGCTATGTAATATTAAATAAGATAATAGTAGTTAATATAGGTTACTTATAATTAGCAGAATGTTTATATATTTATAATTATAGAGAGTGAGGTTACTATAATTGTTACTCTATAGTCGAATATTTGTTTGTTGTTTAATTAAACTATTGTCATTCTTAGTATTACATGTTAGGTATATGTATTGAAGGAAATCTTAATTATAAATTATTCTTTTTGTGGTGTGCGTGCCTTTCATTTAAACACTTAGACCTTTCATTTGCTCCTAAGCAGTTTATGGTACTATAATTAATATTTTAACAAGTACGACTCTATGTATTAAGGAAGATAAAATTATACGGTTATATTTTTCGTATTGATATATCTTGAAAACAGTACTGGAGTTATTATTTTGAAATTGTCTACTATTATATTTTCTTAAAATATTGTTTGATAAACAAGTAGACATTCGTAATTGCTCAGTTATGCATTAATCTAAGTTAAATTATTTATTCTCTTTAAAAGTTCACCTCGAAAGATATTCAAAAGATTTTTAATTTTCTTAAAATTGGTTTGAAAAACAAGTAAAGTCCATTGTGCTAAACCAGATTGTAATAACTTTATATATAATTTACAGTAGATCCTTCTTAATAATTTTATGAATTTAATTCTAATACAACTCTATTATTCTAAAATACCCGATACCGACTCCAGCTCCTGATCTTTCTTCTGCTCCCAACTCACCATCTTAAAATTTTAAGAGCTGTAACACAATGGATAAAAGTGATTTCGTAGGATAAATGGCTTCAGTTCCTGCCAATTATTTTTCCTACTCAGATGGTTGGTTAGTGTTTCTTGTAATGTATATGACTTTGATAAGGGAAATAGATTGACTTTTAGGTTCTTAGTTTACTTTAAATTATGTTAGGTTAGGTTGTTAGTTTAAATTGGACAAGGTATTATATTTGTTATTATTATATTTAGAGTCTTAAGAAATGGTATTTAAGATTTTCATTTAGTTCTATATAGAGGGTTACTATAGCTAACCTATGAACATTTATTACTTCGCTTCATCAGATTTTATCAAGGTGAGGCTGTATTGTGTAATATTGTAAGAGGTCAGGGGTTCGAACATGAGATTGGTCATTATATAAATCATTTGGAACGGTACTTAATGGTATAATTTACATATTATATGATATAATTAGCTTTCCCGGATGTAGACAACAGTAGTTGTCATGGTTTACATTATAGCTTTTCTTTATCTTTTTATTCTTTATTATTTTTATTATTAACACTTAAATAATATTAAAAAAGATAAAAAAAAAATTAATTGTTAAAACCCACTCTCTATAATTTATATTTACTTTTCAACTATTGCTTACATCTTAGACCTAAAGTCTTATTACATATACTCCCGGATTCAGGAAAATCAAGTTTTATAAAATCTAACTGTATTCACACTAGTCAGTCCTAGAATTAAAATGTGACTTAGAATAATTAGTCCTTACTCTTTATGAGAAGTTAAGGAGCTTATAGTATCGAGCAGTCACGAGGTATATGTATGTGCATATATCTCGTTCCCTACAGAGATTAATAATACAATTTCTGTGAGAGCAGTCTCTCTTTTTTATAATACAACACATAAACTTAAATGGTAAACTTAATTAATTTAAATAAAATATTTTAATATTGAAAGTAGAAAGAAAAGAAAAACACTATTGACCAAACTTATCTTCACAGAATGATATCAACATAAAACTAATCATAACTTTAGTTATATAAAATAACAGACAATTCATATTTTAAAAATATAATTAAATTATATCTCTTGGGCTGGTCACAATTTGTCAGGTTTCCTCTTTACCTTACTCGTAACTGGGTTTTTATCGATGTGTGAACTTGTCTGTGGAAAAAGTCAGTGAGATGTATTATAGACATGATGTGTGTACGTAACTGTATATGATATTTCTGAGTGTTGTTTCGCTAATGGTAATTACCAGATTTTAAATGGTCCTGGCCCAGCTAATCATACCTGTCCTCCTGGCCGAAGTATACAAGAGAGAATAACCAATCGAGTGATCCTTAATTTAATTATTATATAGTTCAGTTATATTACAATTTCAATTTCATTACAAAATTGGAGAGGCTATGAATATTAGCTGAATATT
Organism: Trachelipus rathkii; assembly: GCA_015478945.1. Lineage (NCBI taxonomy): Eukaryota > Metazoa > Arthropoda > Malacostraca > Isopoda > Trachelipodidae > Trachelipus > Trachelipus rathkii. The sequence continues at coordinate 48,629 of JABUQX010045214.1, read as the reverse complement.
GTCAATTAAAATGCATATAGCTAAATTTTTCCAGGGTAGTAGAGATGAGTTAGGTGAGTAAACTTATAGGGAGTGGACGAATAATATTTTTTCATATGGTATAACTTATGATTGCTATTATATATACTATTATTGTATTTGTTTAACTATATATATATATATCCGAGCTTAGTCATAAGTACTTTAATAAGCTGGTATTTCTTTGAAAATACTCCTATTAATACACTCTTATATTATATTATATTGTATGGGTTTTGGATGATGGTCTCAGTAGTATAGTATAGTACAAAGAAAATATCGTTAAGATCAATTATAATATTAATTTGATATATAACATAATATATTATATAAATATTACTATATATTCAGTCATAAATCATAATAGTATTCTGGTATTTATAGGTTCTAGTAATTTCCCAGAGTAAAACAGGCAGTTTATATATTTATCGACTAAGTTTTTCTTTTACCTTTCTCATCTCTTCAACTGTTGTAGCTAAAGGCCATCGGCATTAGCATTCGATATTATGGTATTATACTCAAACACTGTATTTAAATTTTGAGCTCATGAATATTAATGCCCTAAATGTCATTTGTGTTTATATATTTATATATATATTATAATCTCATGTCTTGAATTATTATTAATTTGTATATAAAGTGATATTTAAAATTATACATCTTAACGAAGAGAAAACAATATAGGGGGGTGCTGGAACAAAGTATATATATATGAGATTTTGATTAATTACCAGTTATTATAATTATAAATGTTAAATTAAATTGTAGTATTTGAATTCTTTATTCTTTATTAAACTGGGATACTTCACATTAAACATTAATGATTAATTAAACCTCTATCATCTCTTATTAATGATCTCTTTGAGAGAGCGGTTTATCTTGAGATAAATGGATGGAACCATGAATGATGAAGTGAAATTGTGTCCAAGATAGAAGTACATCAGAAGTTATCTCATCTTCGTTGGTTTATATCTTCGATCTTATATATCATATATGTATTATCGTGTGTTAGTTCTGTTATATTACGAGTATTTACTCTACTCACATTAATAGAATATTATTTAAATTAAATCTTATTCTTTATTATATTAATTATTTATTAATTTTAATAATTAATATCTTATATATATTATATTAATTATATTAAATATAATAAAATAATTAATAATTATATTATATTAAATTAATATATATTTTAAATTATATATAATATAAATAATAAGTATAAATTAATATATGATTAAAATTATAATAATAATTAATATAAAATAATTAATAAATTACATTTAATAATATTATATATATATCATAATATAATTAATATATTAGTTACTTAATATATATTTAAATTATATTTTTATTATTATTTAGAATTATTAATTATTTATATTAATATATTTTTAATATATATTAATATATATATATATATATTATAAGTTATTTCTTAATTTTTATCTATATGATAGCTTATTGAGAGATCGGATTTTTGAGTACGCCTAAACCTATTAGGTGGTATAATGTTTGCGCATATAGTTCATCCTTATAGGCGCATCTATACTATATTTATATTACCGTAATGATATGACTTGACATAAGGCGCAATAGCGTACCTGTCAAAAACATATTATTATATAAATAAAAGTTCATATCATCATATCTATTAAATTAAAGGTCAATTATAATAGAGCTTAATAGCTCTATGTCCAATATCTCATTATTGTCTAAGCCCTTATTAGGCCGGCTCAGCACTATTAATAAATGATATACACAGTGAAACAAATGCACTTATTATATTTATTATTTTATTACCCTACTGATGTATGTGAGATTTATGAATCTATTGAAGCTGGGCTAACTGTTAATATTATACTATAATGTTTAAAATATTAATAATCTTCAAAGTGTAAAACTTTTATATATAATAATATTATTATAATATTATTATATTTATATATATATTTTATAATATTATATATTTATAATATTATAATTTATATATATTATATATAGTTAATTTAATATTTGTCATTACAATAATTTTATATTAATGTTATTATTTTATTATTATTTATATAAATTAATTTTAATTATAATTTTATTTTTGTTTTATTTATTTTATATTAATTATATATATTTTATTTTAATATAATAACTATAATTATATTTAAATTAAGATATTATATTAATTATATTTTGATATTAATATACATAATTTTATATTAAAATATAATCTTCCAAAAGGTACTAATTTTTGTTTGTTATGATCATATATTTATTTTATATTATATTTTTAATATTATAAAATTATAGTAATTTTATATATAATTATATTTATATTAATCACACATTATATATTATACTATTATATATTAATAATATAGTATAAAATATATAAAATTATTAGTTTTCTATTATTTAAAATATTTATTATTTTTATTATAGATTTATTATAATTTTTATTTATATTGTTAATTATTTTATTATTATTATTATTTATCTATATAATTTTTATATTTTTTTATAATATATATAATTATTTATTTATAGTATATAATATATATATATATCCTTATTATTTTTTTTTATATTTTTATATTATTATATTATACATTATTTACTTATTTATTATATAGTATATATACTTTAATATTTATTATATCTATAATATATATTTGATCATATTATTATTATATAATCTATTTATATATTTATTGTTTTATATTTTTATTTTTATTATAATATTATATTATTATATATATATATTGTTGCATATTATTTATTTATTTATAATATATATTTCTTATTATATAATATATTTTAATTTTTTATATTATTTTATATAATATATTATATTTTTTATATTCATTTTTTTTATTATATGATCATGTTACAATATAGAAGAAAACGGGAAATATCTTAAAATACTTTACATCTTTATATTATTTATTTATTTATTATTATATTTTTATTATTATTATAGACGAAATATATATATTTATATCTACATATTTTGAATGATCAGCATTATACAATTCACCATCTGATTCCAAATTGGAATTTCAAATACAATTACAGCTATCTATCATATCTATATCTATTTATCTTAGTTTATGATATATATATATTATATATAGTATAAATATATATATTTTATTATTATATTATACTGATTATTTTTTTGTTTTTTTACATATTTTTTTATAATTATATTATATATATATATATATATATATGATTTATTATTATATATTAATTATATTATTATTATTATTATTAATTATTATTATATTTGATTATTTTTTATTATATATAATTATTTAGTGTATTATTATTTTTTATGTAGTATTATTTATTATTATAATTATTTTATATATTATATATATATATATCGTTCGACTTGTAAAAGTTCAAATAAAATTTTTCATAAATTTCGACATATTCGTTGTAATAATTTTTCTACACACTAAGCTGATATTTAAAATCAAAAAACTGTAGATTTTTTATATATATTTTATCGTTTTCCATTATTTTTTTGAAATATATCTTGTTTGAATGAGGTAGAGAGAGATAAAATAACGATGAAATTACACGAATTGAGAAGAGAAGAGAAGATGATGAAGATGATGAATTACATTAGAGAGATTAGAGAGGAGAAGAGGAGAGAGAGAGTATGAGGATGGAGAGAGATGATGAAGAAGATAGAATTATTATTTTTATAGTAGCAGGCGAGGAGGAGGGGGTAAGATGGGGGTATGGGCCAGTGTGGTGTAGTATGGTTTTATTGTAGGTATGTTAGAAGAGAGGTTGTGTTTATATGTGAGAGGATAAGTTTTACTGATGTAATGGATCGAGGGTTAGATGAGTGTTTGTGTACTGAAGTTTTTACGGTTTTATTATTTGTAAGTGTATTGTATTTTATTATTGATGGTAGTGTAGTATTGGGTGGTTATTGTTTTGATGGGAGTATATTGTAGATGTTTGTATGGAGTATATTTTTATGTTTTATGTTAGGCTTTTCAATTATAAAGGTTTAATGTTTGAAACCTTTTATTGTGGTAGATTGTTTTGTTGTATGTATTTGTGAAATTTCTGTTGTTGGTTGTGGAGCGGAGGAATGTGGTCTTATTTTTTTGTTTTTATTATCGATCGCGAGTGGTGTGAGTTTGATATCTTTATAGTTTAAGTGCGCAAGTGGAGTGGCTAAGTCTGTTTTGTATCTGTTTTGTATTTGATTGGATATATAGTTGAATTAATTTAGCTATTTTATGATGTAGGAGGATTTATTTGTATTGAGAGATGAAAGAGAGTGTTAGAATAGATGATGTAGTATTATTGTAGTATTATTTTTATAGATTTATTATTTGATTAGTTTGTTTATATGTTATTTGTATGAATGTATAATTGAGAGTTATGATGAGTAGTTACGTTGTAAAAATAATTTTAATTTTTTTGTTTATGTTTTTATTTTATTTTCCTTTTAGTCTTATATCTTAATTTATATTTTATAAACTATTTTTTAATATTTTATTTTTTTAATTTTAGATATTTTTGAAGTAATTATATACTATGTATTTATATATTATTTTATATAATTATAATATAGTATTTGGGATATAAACCCGCGTTTCGTCCTGACCGGATTTTTTTTCCTTCTCGTAAGACACGGTTATTAGAATTTATTTCTCGTCAATGAAATCTGATTGGGCTATATTGTGAGTTTCTAATTTTGGTACTGCTATTAACACCTGAAGTTAAGGTCCGATTCCGGTGGACGTGTTTCTGGTATATGGTCGTCTGAGTTATTTTGTTGGAGCTCTTACATGTTGTTGAGGGACTTCGCGCTCGAGTAGCTATAACGTGGTGGGGATCATATTGCGTTAGGTGATTTTCTCCTCCGCTTTTTTATTGCTCGGAGCATTCCATCCCAATTTTGCTCGACGACAGATATTATCGTTGCCTAAACTGTAGGCTGGATTAGGCTGGCAGCTGCCTGGTTATTGAATTTGGGATTAACTTTATTAGTAGTTTATATTTGAGTGCGTCATATGTATTGTCTCGATTCATATATCTTTATTTTTTTTATTATTAAATTGTGGGAATTTTATTATTTTTATTTTTTTATTATTTCTATTATTCTTTTATTCCGGGTGTGAATGTGATGGGTACTTGATGGTGAGGTAAATGTACCTCATTCATGATTTCGTCGGTTGCGGCCATCCATTAGATTCTATTCATTCATAATATCATCTGTTTCTTGTTTTATTTATTATTAATTTCCAGTAGGGTATTCGATTATTATTTATATTTTCATTTTTTTATTACACTATGTGTATTTTTGAGGTGCTAGTCTCAGTGTAACGGTGATTTATTTGATTCTTCCAGTGTTTTATTTTCCACTTCCTATTTCTCTCCATTTATTTTTATTTTTCGGTTAGTGTTATTTAATTATTTCTTTTATTTTTTTTTCTTTCCGCATGTATTATACATGTTTTCTATCACGTTTTTTTTATCTCTGTCATGTTCGACTTGTTACATTCGTAGTTTGTCGTTACTACTTGTCTGCGTTTTTTCTGGGCTGCTTGTTCTTCCTTCGTTCCGTGTATACTTCATTTAATTAGTTGAATTTTTGCTCTATAAAAATTTCTAGTTGTCACGTTATACATTTGCGATGTGGAGCATACCATAGATGCCCTATATTTTCTTCCTTTATCCATTTTGCTGTCTCTTTCTAGGTTTTACTCCCCTTAATTATGAGGTCATTTTCATCTATCTATAAAATCTCCATTTTAATTTTTTTCTTTTTTATTTTTTTTTTTTAATTTTTTTTATATTTGTCTCTTCCTGTCCCTTCTTTACAAATATTCTCTTTTTCTTCCTTTATATTTTTGTTTATTTTTTGTACTTTTTTCATTGGGCCTTATGACGACACGCCCAAATATCTCTAATATATAAAGTAATCTATGAGATATTCATCATTAGTGAGTTATTAAGATGATACTAAGTAATAACAATATTTATATTACATTTTTATTTTAGATATATTATTCAATTATCGCTGATAAATTATTAACTAGACACACATAATAAATATTATAGTAGTATGATGGCTGAGCAAATACATTTTTATATTTAGTTAATACTTCTATATACAGGGGCTAAAATTATTTCATCATTATTTATTTAAGCTTTCGTAGTATTTTTTCTATTATCTTATATATAATTAATAATATTTTATAACTTAAGTTTCCCTTTTATGACTATAATATACTATAGCATATCTAAATAAAATATATTTTTAGATTAGATCCATATATATATTGAGCCTCTGAAAATATAAAATAATTATTCTTTTTATTCATAACCATTATCTATCAGTCGAACTTAATTTCTATGCTGATGAAAATTTATCCTCATTACTTACTAGTTGAGTTAAGGATAAATAAACCATTATAGGTATCCATTTAAATCATATTTATATATAGTTATAATAAGACATGTAGGAAGGTTCTGGAGATAGTAAGGTCAAATTGATACGATGTAGAATTATTTTAATTAATAAACGTATCCGGGTATTGATTTTTATATTATATCGATTCTATATTTTATTATAATAAATAGTTATTTTTTTTTCATTCCTCATAGGTAGTATCTGGGTTTAAATAAGGGCCTAATATATTAGTTTTGAGATCGTGCCTGTATAAGTATTAGCACTGTTTAATATATTCAGGACTGTAGGGTTTGTGAGGTACCGTGTTAAAAATATATAGGTGATTTAATTCAGCTCATGGTTTCTGGTTTAGTATTATGTTGAGTATTTATTTATTATTTAGCTTAATAATAAATTATTAAAATTTAATATAGATAGAATCACATATATATATATATATTATTTAATTAACTATTTTATTATATATATAACCCACTCTCTGTCTCATTTATTATCTTATTCGTCAGGTGTCAACAATAATGTATTCCAGGTTTAATTAAGGTTATTCGCAAAATAGTGATTTGTCAGGGATGAAGAATAAAATTCACGTATCTACTCAAGCATTGATATTAGTGATATCCTATTAAAAAATAATAAAGCCGCTATATTTTAGTGATTCGTATCTATTATTGATACTGAGTTATTATATTATATATCTCGGCATCTTGGTACAACGGGTACGTGCGTGCGCAGATCATTTGAGGTATTGTGGCGCATAAGCGTTCGCAAAGATAGCGTGGACATTTCGTATTACTTTCTTAAATTATTTATTGTATTAGTTACATTAGAGAGTTGTTGTTTTTTTTCCTTTTTCTGGTTCCTGACTAAATTAAGCCTCTGTATATTATTAATGGAAAATATTTGTTTATAAATTTGTTAAAGGTAGGGTATATATATATATATGTATTCATATTTTTATTTTTTTGGTATTAGGGTCTATTAGTGTATAGTTTATGTTCTGTATTCTTATATTTTGTACATCTTTTATATATTTTATTAAATTGTTTTTGAGGTCTATTACAATTGGTAGTTAGTAGTTGACGCAGTGTGAGCATGGGTTTAAGGCTTTTGGGTGGAAAGGGAGTGAGCTTTTTTGTGTTCGGTATATAAACTGTCTATACTTTGTTTGGCTTGCGTGTAGTGAACTTTTCATTAGTAGCTGCATTGTTATTGTTTTTATTTCTTATTATTGCACGTTAGTAGTAGTTTCGGTTAGTATGTGGATAGTATAAAGTTATAAAACGGTTTAGAATCGGAAACCAAAGACACATAATCGAATAGTTTCACACAGTGAGGTGTGTGCGTCCTATTAACCTGCTGTTCTTGATAATAGTTTTTTTGATTAGTAGTTATAGGATTTTTCCTTCTTTATACTTGCTTTCTGCTTTCATTAGTGTTTATTTTTTTGTATTTTTATTATAGAGCGGATATGTTCTCTCTTGGGACTGCTTTTGCGATCATTAGTTTGTTTTATTTTGATTTATTAGGATTTTTTGTCGCTGTCTTTATGATCACTCTTACTATAGGTTTTTTTTGATCTTAGTATAGTGAATTGTTTTCCGTTGTCTTTAGAGGAAACTTTCTCTGACGATTTTAGTTTTTTTAACTAAGTAGTATTTTTCCTTCTATGCGATTGCTACTTTCAGGATAGTTTTTTGAAATAGATGTCACCTTATCTTAAGAACGTTGCTATTCTTCATAGTTTTTTTTCATTTATGAATATGTATATTATTTTTTCCTTTCTTAACTGCTTCCTTTCGTCAGTGGTTCGTACTAAAAAGATTTTTTTTCCTCTTAATCTTCTTTTTTCATTAGTTATTTTATCATTTAGGATTTTAAAGTGTGATTTTTTCCTCATAACGCCTTTCTTCATTTTTTAGTTTTTGATTAATTTAAGGATTATATTCCTCTTAAAATACTGCTTTTCCCATTGTCGTGTGTTAAGATTGATTTGATATTATATTCTTAATATATATAGTATATCGCCTTTTAGTTTTTTTTTGACTTAAATGGATTATATATTCTCTTTCTCTAGCTTTTTCATTAGTTCTGTCTTTTTAGATTTATGAGTTATAGGTTAAATGTACATTTTGGTAAGAGTTGTACTGTTGTCATAAAGGATTTTGTGCTCAAAACGCTTCTTCATGAGTTTTTGATTTAAAGGATTTTCCTTAACGCTTCATCGGTGATTTTTTTTGTATCTAAAGGATTTTTATTTCTGTTATATCGTACTTTCTTATATGTTTTGTATTATTTTGTTTCTGGTTTTTTGATAATTGACGTGTTTCTTATTCAGTTTTCATTTTGACTATATATATGCATTTTTCCTCTTAACGTCCTCGCGCTTTTTAATTTGTTCCCTTTTTCCGCCCCAGCTAGTTGTTTTTCGATTTTTTAAATAGCGGCAGGTGTTTTTTGGTCCTCTTCAACGGTCTTTGCTTTCGATAGGTTTGTTTTTTTGACTAAAAAGATTTTTTGGGCGTCTCCTTAACGTCTTCTTCGATTAGTTTTTTGATAAGTGAAAACGGATATAAGCTTCTTTCAAGGTGTTTATTTGTTTATTTGATGATTAAAAAGGATTTGTTTTTCTTTTCCTTCTATCTTTCCTTTTTTTTTTTTTTTTTTTTGATTAGGTTTTTTTTCCGTTCTTAAACTGTCTTCTTCACATTTAGATGGTTTGGGTTTGACTAAAGGTTTTTCTCTCTTTTACTTGTTTCTTCTTTCATCGAAGTATTTTTCGTGGGAACTAAGGTATTTTTTGTCGTCTTGGTAACTGCTCTTTCTATTAGTTTGTTGATTAAGAGATTTTTTCCTCACTGCTTCTTCATTTAGTTTTGATTAAAAGGATTTTTTCGCTTTCCTTAACCGCTTCTTCAATGTTTTTGATTTTTTTATAAGTTTTCGTCTAAGTATTCCAGCTTTCCTCCCCATACCGGGATTTTTAAGAATTCCAGACTTTGATTTTTTCTTATTTATTGAGACTCTTTTGACTTCACACTACTTGTCCGGTAAAATTTTTTTTGCATTGTTTTGATGGGTTACATTCTTTCTTATAATACCTATTATTTGTTTTTTTCTTCTTGTGTGTTTTATATGATGTGTAGCTCTTTATTTTTTATTGATTTGATCACTTTGCTTTGGGTTTGTGTTTCTCAGTAGATGTGTTTTCTTTTTTTCTTATGTTAAGAGGAGTGGGTTGATTAAATTTTTTTTTTTGTTTTTGGTTTTTCTTTTATACGTGATATTTGTGTTATTTTAGTATTGTTAATTTGATATATAGCTTGCATTATTTATTGGTCATTGTGATCCGAAGCACCTTTGTGAAATACGCTCAAACTTAAGATTTATATAACCTTTGTTCAGTTGACTTACACTGACAGAGGAGGAAGTAATGGTATTGGATTAGTAGTTGTGATAAATTCTTGGATTATTTATATTGTTATGAAGTGTTAATTTATCATGATTTTTCTAAGTTTTCGAATTGTTTTCTGTTTTTTTTTTACAATTTTTGTTGTAAGTACATTTATATCTTGATGTTGTTTGTTTTATTTTTGTTGTTGTTATTTTAGGTTTGCTTTATTTTTTTTGTTCATAATTTTTTGATGAGTGAAACGCACAAGTTATATTATTCCAAACTGTGGGTGCTACGTGCCATGAAATGTAGAGCGTAGTAAATGAATAATAGTAAGATATTTTTGTTATTTTTTTGTTCTAATTGATTTACTTTCTTTTAATTTTAGTGATAATGTCCCTGATATCTTTATTACAGTCAATATCGTGCTTGCCTATGGCCAGAAATGTTGTGTTATAAAAGTTTTAAGGTATATTTTACCAATGGTTAGATTATATTCTTTATTTATTATATTGTGATTATGGTTGTATGAGTTAGTGTTATATATAGGGTGGTGGTAGGGGTTATGGTATGTTGTTGATATGATTATTTTTTGGGTGAGGATGGATTTATATTATAGTAATATATTGTTTTGTATGTATATATATAATATTATGTGAGTATTTGTATGGTACTAATATAATTAAGTGATTATTATTTATTATGTGTTATTTTCTATGTATTTAGGAATGTTTGGTTATATTATAGTTTTATTGTTGTTACTATTATTGTTAGTATAATTGAGTTTATTATTATTTAGTTATAGTGTCACCATATTTACTATTTTGGAAGTATAGTGTATGTATATTGTTGTGATGAAGTAGGGGGTAGTAGATTTAGTTGTGTTTTTAGTATTGATGTGGATGATATTGTTTCTGGGTGTTATTTTTTGGATTATTTATTTTGATTGTTATTTATATAAATTTTAGGTAGTCATTATTTTAGTGAGTTATTAATGTTAGTAGTGTAAGAGAAGTATTGGGTGTGATATAGTAGGTAGAGGTGAGTGGTATTATGAGTATGAGTGTTGATAGGTAGTATTAATAGGTACAGGTTTTATATGAGAGTTAGTGTTTTTATTTAGGTATTAGTGGTGATATCATTATATAGTGTGTTGTGGAGTTGGACGTTGTGTTCGTACCTAATTAAGTAAATTTTTTAAAATTTAAATAATATTGTTAACGGACAATAATATTAAGAGGAGATTAGGTTGTTTTCGTTTTGTTGGCTGCCGAAAAATGGGGTTTTATTGATTGTTTTATAATGTTTCATTGTTTATTCTGTTTGTTGCAGCAAAGTTAAGATCTTGTTTATGTTTTTTATTTTTATTTTTTAATGGCAATAGTAGGGCTTAAGATACGCAAGCAATAATCCTTTTGCCGGAGCCGGAGCCAGTGAACAAAACGTTCCCTTGGGCTTTTTTTTGGTGTAGGTTCTGTGTTTTACTGATTTACTGATATATAAAATTATGAGATAGTTTTTAATATGTGTGCGAAAGATTAGTTTTTATGTGTAATTAATACCGTAAGTGTATTTTATTTGATATTTTTATTTAGTTGTTTTTTTTTGGGGGTTGTTTTTGTTACTTGATTTATTTTTAGTTTATGTACATAAAGTGTATTGTTATTATTATATTATATTATAAGTTATATCTTTATTAGGGATAATTTTATTTATTATGTATATTATTGAATTATGAGTTATATTTTATATATTGTTGGTTTTGTGTATTATGATTGGTTTATTTTTTTATATTGTGGTGGATTATTTATTTATGGTTGTTGGTTGTTTGGTTTTTGTAATAGGTGGTGAGTATGAGTAGATAATGTAAATAGTTATGTTTTATTGTGTAATATATATATTGTTTATTGTATATATGAGTGAGGGGTTTAATGGTTATATTTAGGCGTTGGTTTATCATGAGGTTAATTTATTATGTTTCAGTGGGTTGAGTGTGAGATTTACGTTTTATTATATTGTATGTTTATCGATATTGTTGTGGTGACGCTTATAGTTATTATCGCTTTGTAGTGTAGATTGAGTTAGTTAGTATGGGAGGTAGGTGTTGTTATTTATATTTTATTTTTATGTGTTTATGTGTGATGTAGTTGAGTTTTATTAGTGATTATTTGATAATAGTTGAGTGATTAGGCGGTGATTTGTGGTATTTTAATTTCGATGAATATTATATATTGAGTTTAGTTAAATTAGTATTATGTTTGTATTATTAGTATAGGGGTATTTATTTTTATATGGATTGTTTGTTTTGGTTAGTTGCGTTTTATTATTTTGAGTTATGTAATTGAGTATATATATAGAGGTAGTTATTAGGTATTTAGATATATATGTGTAGTGTAGTGTTTATATGTGTGGGTTATTGGTATAATTTTGTGAGTTTGTTGGTGTGTGGATATAGGTGAGTATATTTTATATTAGTTGTAGTGAATATTAATAGTATTTATATTTGTAAATAATAGTGTGAATATGTAGTAGATAGAGGGTTATGATATGAGAGTATATATGGGGGTGAGTTCGGAGTGAGTTTTTAAGGTATATTTAGGTTATACGTAATATTAGTGTGCGGTGAGGTTTTTTGGCTTTTATATAGTTGTAGTGTATAGTATGGATTCGGGGAGTCATACATAGTGATGAGGGCGGTAAATATTATTATATATATGATAGTATATAGACCACAGGGGTGTATTTGTGGTTATTCTTTGTGTTTCTTAAATAGGGTAAGGATCCTGAATTGTAGAAATGATGTTTTATGAGAGTATTTTAAGCTTGTGGGTGTGGGCTTCATAGCAGATGATTGAGGTAGTATGGTAGAGGTATTGGTGTATGTGTCATTTGAGATATAGTGGTGTTTTGAGGGGAGTACGTGGGGAGGGGTGGACTGTGTTAAAGTACTAATGAGTGGTGTATATAGTTCATTTAAAGCTTGCGTGTTCACGGGTGGAGTTTGTTAATGTCGTCTTGACTTAATCTTTTAAATTTTCTTTTAGTTGTGAGTAAGGGCAACTTCGTGTGTGTGTCATTGTCATAATGTTTAAAAATGTAGTATCTTAAAAAACTTATTCTAATTGGTGGGTATGAACGGAGTCTTTATTTAAACTATAAGTGTTCATAAATTTTTTAAATTATATCGATACTTCTAGAGTTAATTAATTAACTTAAATTTACCAATTAACCACAATAATTCTTTATTCGTACCTTATAATACGAAAAATTTCCACTATACCTTCTATTCCATTTAATATAATAATATATATAGTATTTTATATATATATATGATATTATACATATACTAATATATATGAGGTAGTAGTAGTGAGGTATATAGTAGTATAGGTATTATATATATATATATTATATAAATTAATATATAGTAGTATATATATATTATATATATATTTATATATATATATATATATATTATATATATTATATAGTATATATACGTATATAATTTATATATAAGTATTATATAAGGTATATATATATATATTATATATATATATATATATATATATATATATATACATTAATATGTATATATATATATATATATATATATATTATATATATATATATATATATATATATTATATATATATATATTATATATATATAGTATATATATATTATATTATATATATCATATATATATTATATATATATATATATATTTCTTTGTTTATTTAATTATTTAATAAATAATTTTTATTTTTATTTTTTATTTTTTTTATTAATTTTTTATTTATTCTTTATATTTATTTATTTATTAATTTTGAGTTGGAGTATATCATATGAAAATTTCTTTTTTTTACCTTTAAAACTTGCCACTTATTACAAGAGAGCTAACTAAATATTAGCGCAAAGGGGTTCATTGAAGTGTGTGCCAAACGTGTCCCAACAAATGTCACATCATGAAAATGACAAAAATGTCACAACCAATTCAACGTCAAAAAGACATTTTTATTATTTATTAAAAGGTGTCATCAACAATTTATTTTTTAATTAAAAAAAACATTGGAGAAATTATGTGACTTTTTTGTCACTTTTTTCATTAGGACTAATAGGTGATTTGATTGTGATAAAATGATAAAATAAGGCAAGTTTCAGGAGTGTTGAGTTGTCAAAATTTTAACAAACAGTTCTCTGCTTTGTCATACAATTTGAACTTCTAGTTCGCTTCCATGTGTTTTTTTTTTATTCAAACGGAAACGAATTAACTACCCGGTTTGCTTTTCTGAGAAAGTTTTAACTAACCGATCCACCGAACCGGTTTCGCAGAACCGGTTTCGTTGAACCGATCCGCCGAACCGATCTGCCGAACCTGTCCGCCGAACCGGTTTCGTCGAACCAGCTTTAGCTCAACACTGGGTTTAAGTGTAAAATAATATTATTTCACAGGTAATAAATTAATTTTAAAATTTCACAGGTACTCAAAAAGTTTTTAAAAAAATTTGTACCTTAAAACAAAGACTTTAAAACAAGACTAAAGAACAACTAACCTCCTATTTAAACAAACTCAAAGAGACGACCTCACTATGGGCTCACCAAAACAATAGACTTTAAACAGCAAATCTCAAAAATAATATATATATATTTTGAGTAATATAATTTATTATATATAAAAAATCTACTATTATTTATAAGTATTTATATACTTATTAAAGTCAGTTATAAAACTAGGACAATTAATATATATATAATAATACAGATAATAATAATATATAATATAATAATTGTTAATTTTAATACAGAATACTATATAACAATCTAAATAAATATAAATCTTCTAATATTTAATTTAATAAATTAAATATAATTAAATGATAATAAATAATATATAATAGTAATATTATAAATATATAGTATTTAATCCAATGTTCATACTACATTATAACATGTCAAAATTAATGATGTCATTAAGGTTTTTGTTCGTCTGCCTCGATAACGCTACCCAGCAATAGATTCTTGGTCAAGAATATCTTCGTTCATCCTCATGGACTCCAGTTCCCTGCTTGAATTGAAATCGTAGTTTTCCAAAACGTACAAGTAAGGTGCTACTCTTACTAAGATATAATATAATAATAATAATGCAGGAATATATGAACTAAACAAACACAGTATACTAGATTATATGAGTGACATATAATAATAATAGAGGAGAGAGATAATATATATAAAAATTAAATAATTTATATAATCACATAGCCATAATTCATATAAGTATATGTTGGAGAATAATAAGAATTCTTTACTAGACTAGAGATTAGATATATCTTGTCGCGAGTCATGGACGTGTCCAATTACTACCAATTATTAACGAAAAAACTTTGTAATAAGTACGATATATTATTAATATGAGATGTGAGGATAAAGGTATTTTCTTATAAACTAACAGATCTATCTGAGTAATAGAAGAGTCTTATTTATAGCGCCTTTATTGAGAATATAAATCTAGAATATTATGTTTATGTTGAGTGTAACATGTTTCGGGAGGGTTTGGAGCGCGGCGCGGATTGAAATAACCACGTCTCTGCATTTTCTATAAAGCATAGTAAAACATTTTTAAACTGAATAATACTTTAGAACTAGTTACTATCTCTAATTAATCGGTAATCGATAGATTTTTTGTTATACAATATATTTAGACTGAAATGAAAATGTCGTCTTGTCGGTTTAAAAAAATTTCTGGAATTCGAACCGGTAGTTAAAAACTTTTCGTTAAAGATTTTTGCTGTACTCCAAACTTTCGCCCCCTATTTCAATTCTCTCGCACGAGTTTTATCTAGTATATCATTCGTGGGCATAAAAGAGTCACATATTTTTGGTATATAGTCTTGCTTAAGAAAGAGAATGCATTAGTGAGATAATTTATTTCAAGCTTCTTTCAGTCAGCATATATATATCATTTTAGCAGATACTTCATTTATCAGATATGTCTTTTATGAGAGTGTAAAGAACACTTGTCCAATTTCCATTTATCCCTTTAGGAATCCCAAAATTTTCGTAGGTTCTAAATGAAACTTCTAAATTATAAACAAATTAGTATAACATCAGAGAGTTTAATATAAATCAAAATTAATATACAAATACATTACGGTATTAACACATTTCAATATTAACACATTATTATTTTTATTTAACAGAATCTTAAAAGTCTATATTAAGTATATTTAGAGTATTCCATATTGCAACAGACATAAAAGAGTATTTCATGGGACGAATAACTAATTTTTTCAAGAAATTTTACCTATTTGCACCTACTTGCTTAATGAGCTGAGATAATTCTACTCATTTTTTAATAATTCTTATCAGATAATATATAGATGTTAAAAGCACTAATAACAATATCCCAGACATCTCAAAAACCTTAGATTTTAGAACTTTTACAAGCTTCTGACTTACAGGAGACATTGAACTACAATCTTTTCACTCATAATAAATAATAATAATAATCATAGGATATTAATAATAATAACCAGTAAATATCTTTGAAAGAAAAAGATATATCATATTTTATATTTAAATCGACGAGTAGAGCCTGAGAAAAAATTATAAAGATTTACTGAATATTAGCAAAGCAAAGCAAAAAATGAAACCGCCTGTTTGGCAACAATGTAGTCCACAATGACGACTCTAGATACCCGACTAAAATTAAGAGATATGAAATTGCGCTCAAAATCAGGGAATGAAATAATGCTACCATAAATAATTAAATTAAATCTTATAAATTCATAAAAATATGTTATATATGTATTAAAGAAGAAATGATAAATAGATAAAATAGATTTAAATTAGAACATAATTTAAAAATTAAAAATATTAGACAAAGAGCATTTATATCCATACGTATTGAACACTTAAACCACGTAAAATTACTAAGAGCTCTTTATGATATAAATATTTCATTAATATTTCAGAGAACTTTTATAGAAAGAGAAAAAATATATTTCAACTGACACTTTAAAATTATAAACTTTAATGAACTTAAATTTAGTTACTTATAAACCTCTTAAGTTATAGACTTTTAAAATTAAAGATATTTAATAAAATTACATTATAAATATAGCGTTCTTTAGGCGTACCTTCTTTGCTACCATATCTGATGATAAAGCTCAGGTGAGATCAAAATTCATGAAATCTTTAAATTAAGAGATTTATTGTTGTGGAAGATCTAAAATATTATATTATAAAGAAAATTAATTAATAATCTAATTTACTTTTCTCTAAAATTGCGTTTACTCAAATATATTTCAACTTAATAAATATCTAATATTTATATAAACTCTACAAAATATAGGATAACATCAATTAGCAGAATTATCAGAAGATTATGAATAATGAAAGAAAGAAGCTTTTATCCTTTGCCAGAAATTTTTGATCATTTGAGATAGGGTGAATTTTGTAAAAATAAAGCGGTAAATATTTACTGAGAGCCAAATTAAGTAATCCAGAGAAATCAATCAATAAATAAAAAATAATTAAATACATATTTAATCGAAACAATCGTAATCGTCATCGAGCCATCGAGATTGAGTAACTAATAAAATAACAAACTAAAAACTGTGAAGGAAAGTTTCTTTATAAGAGTCAGCAATAAACTTTAGGTGTACATTTCTCTACAAAATAATAGATCATATAAAACTTAATAACACTAATTGAAGGATAGAGAAAGCAGAAGCTGTCTTAGTCACAAACAATCTATAACATAAAATGAATTTAAAATTAGTAATATAGAGAAAAAGAACAGTCTAACAAAAAACACGTATCAAGATCAAAGAGCGAATCAGAAAATTTTATATGAAGAGTTCACAGAAGTAAAATAAAAAAAGCCAAGGTAACTAAAGCCAATACGAGACATAAAAATCCTTCATTAGTTACAAAAACAAAATAGCAACTCTTAAAACAGTTAAAAAATGTGCTTGGATACGCCTCCAAAAAATTTATAACACAACGGAACCCACAAAGACGGATACACCTGTTAACACTGCAAGAACCATAAGGTAATATTCACAACATACGTCTCACCATATACAAAAAGTGTTTCGTTCAAAAAGTAAGAAGCAAATGGAAAAGTTGGAATAAAAAAATTCTTTAAAGTCGGGATAAATTCTTTTAGAATTAAAAAAAAAGTACCTATGCTGTCTGTATTTGAGGAGGTTTAAATCCACAAATATGTTTTAGAGCAGTAAGTATAAACCTGCAGAATGGCTTACACGTAATAACACATTAAGCTCAATAAAAATGGATCCTAGAGACTTGGAGTATAAAGTCTAAGAAGTAAGAAAAAGATAAAAAGAGTTAATTATTATGTGAGTGTTTTCGTCTACAGCTAGACTCGGTGACGAGTAAACAGATAAGGAGTAAGTCGATGAAAAGAGAGAGTAAAAAGATAACGGTTGTTTACAGGTTAAATAGCTAAAAAGTTATACAAAAATAATATAGAATGCTTAATATAAAGTTGAAATTCAAGAAAAAATTAAAAAAGATATAAAATATAGTGAAATAATAAAGTTTAATTAAGACTTAATATAGTATGTAATAAAATATATAAGTATAAATAAAAGTTAAAAATAATAAGTAATAAAGTTATATAATAAAAGTAAAAGTAAAAGTATAAAAGTAAATAATGAAATAAAGCAAGAATATAAAAGTAATAAATATATAAATAAAATGTTAATAAATATATGAGTTTATAAATTAAATAGTAAAAAGATATATATATATATATAATAAGTATAATCCGCCTCTAACGAAAGTCAGAAATATTGCACACGCACTAACAGAAAGTTTTATAGCCGGGCCCTGGCCCAAAGGGGCTAATGATGGACCCATGCTAATTGAATATTACGAAACCAATAGATTAAAGGGATTAAAGAAAAAAGTAAAACAAAAGTAAATATAGTAAAAAGGTAAAAAATAGAAGGGAAAAGTTAAGTAACCTCACACCACGCTAAAATATAGAGAGAGAGAGAGAGTAATAAATAAAAAGTATACATGAAAATATAAATTAATTTTAAATAAGTTTATAAGTTAATAAAGTAAAGTAATATAGTAAAATAATATATAATTATTAATATCTATATTATAAATTTATTATATTTAACTAATTTATATATATTAAAAATTATATGATATATATAAATAATTATATAATATTAATTATATATATTATATAATAAAAATTATTAATATGATATATATTATAAGAGAGCACAAATTGAATGGTTTGAATTATCAAGTAGTTACAATATAACAACTAACAAAAAAAAAGTCCTCAAAATCAGTTCAAGTGGTGATTATAAAAATAATTATCATTTTTTTTTATAAATTAATAATTAATCATTTTAATTATAAATTAGTGTTATTTATATTTGAATATAATACTTTCCATTTTTTTTTTTATTATTTGAGGAATATATATATTGACAAAAGTGTATTTAAGTGCCCCTTTTTATTGATAAAATATTGCTTGTATAGACTTATAAAAATTTAAAATTAAGAATTGTCAAAGTGAGAGAAACTTGATTGACTTCACTGGTTCGAAGTTTTAAATGACGCAAAAATTATTGTTAAATGAAAACTCGCTATTGAAAATTTAAGATCAAGAAGGATTGTTAGTTTAAATGACTTTTACATATATAGATTGTACGCCTATTACTTACCAAATCCACACATTAATAATTATAATAATCGGTAGCAACAAAGAGACATTCACACGAGTTAAATCGGGCATTAGGTTGAGATCGCGATCAATGTGAGAGTCTCTGAATCTTGAGGAGAAGATATCGAGAGTAAGGTGCGATTAATTTGGAGACAGTCAACTGAGAATAGCTATTATTAGACTAAGGATAATATAAACTCACATCCAATTCACCAGTGAAAGCACATTGGAATTTTTTTGAGTCACAGCTTTACATCTGACAAGATCGAAAATTCACTGGGCGACGAACTTTTTGAGATGTTTTATTCAATGGTTTGTCCAGAATAAGACATCAATATACTATAATGAAAGTGTAAGAACTTATGGTCTTGAATATATGGTCTACTTACATAGAAGAGAATAAATATTTAATATAATAGAGAATCTTTTCTTTTAACCCTCTGAGAGATTATTTTAGTTTTTTGGCAATTTCGGAGCATGTTAATGATAAGGAGATCATATAATACACAGAAATTGGCCTAATGCTAGATGTAATTTTTAAGTCGAATTATATTTTGTACGTACTAATTTCCTTATAATGTAAAAATTTTGTCAGTCACATTTAAGTTTCTAAAATTTTGATAATTTAAATTGAAAGCTAAGATTAGCTTGGATTTAAATATGTATATATAATTTGGGATTAATTGGGTATAATATGTAATGTTCATTTTTGCTTATTATCCTAATGATTAATAATATTATAATTAATATAACATGCTTATAATTATAATTATAAATTTAATAATTACTAAAAATGTTATAATTATATTATAATTAATAATTAATTATACGATAATAATTCAATTATAATAATGATAACATAATATATATATAATAAATACATATATAAAATAATAATAATAATAATAATTTAATAATAAATAATGAATAATATTAATAGATAATTAATAATATATTATATGAATATAATAATAATATACAATAATGAATTGATAATAAAAAATAAGTGTTGAGAGATATAATTGTTTAAAAGTTTTTTCGATTTTTTGACTTTCTTGAAATTTTAGAAGCGTTAGAACTGGGGGTTCTGCAAAAATCTGATTTGATAAGTTGAGATTTGCTTGAAGTCTCCCTTAAGTCTAATGCAAGAATTTCTTTTCATGCTTACGACTCATAAACTCTTTGGAGGGGGGGGGGGGACGTCATTTATTAGAGATTACCCTCTTCGCACCTTTGAAAATGGCATTAAGACGGTCAGAACAACGTGAAATTTTAATGAAACCTTCTTCTAGAATGTAAATTTCTTTTTAAGTAAACACAATATGTCTAAACGTCTCACCTCCCCCCCCCTTAAGGTATTTTAAATGTCTTTCTTCTTTTCTAAAAAAGGAAATAAAGTTCTGTTCCAGGTGGCAGATACATTATCATTGATAAAATAATAAAAATTCTATCTTGAAGCTTCGGGTTATTGAAGGCGAACATATGATGTATGATACAAACTTTGTTGAATCTGCAATAATAATAATAATTAATAATAATAATAATATAATAATA
>JABUQX010045214.1:22500-25000 GCA_015478945.1 Trachelipus rathkii | reverse complement strand
TATATTCCCATTTATGTTATTCTATACAGCTTTGTGTTTATATATCTGCATTATTGATTTATATATCCTTATTCTCTCTCTCTCTCTCTCTCTCTCTCTCTCTCTCTCTCTCTCTCTCTCTCTCTCTCTCTCTCTCTCTCTCTCTCTCTCTCATCTCCGATACCTTAAAGGTAATATATTTTATCCATCCTTATTTATTCCTTATATTTATATCATTATGATAATGTATTATAATTGATGACGCATGCACTTATAATTTTATTCATTTTTATAATCGCTGTTATTCAAGCCATTTATTAAATATATGTTTTACGTTCCAAAATTCAAAATTTATAGGGGTTTATCCTTGATTTCTTAAGGTTTAATGCATTATACGGGATATTTATAACCCTGGTTACCGGATATAATCGCTTGCACGCGATGAAATACGCGTTGCACTTTTAGCGCGGCAGTTTCGTGCACGAAATACGTTTTAAGAAAAATTTACGCTGGTTTTTACTCCAATAAATGATATCATTTGTATTTTTATGAAAAGGTCTTTTCAAACAAACACGCAGTGAGGGACCTTTATATCTAGTTGAACTAATATTAAAAGAACAAAAACACCGAAAAACATTAAAATTAATGATATTTTACCATTTCAAAGATTTTCTCTGCTAAAAATACTTGTGCTCTCATTTTTAGTTGGTCGACAAACTGAAATGATCCATGTATATGTATTTACTTTTATATCATGTTTTATATTTCTTTGTTATTCTCTTTTTAATAATACTAGACACGAAATGGTTTCAGATTTCATTTTCCGTCTTAATGACGTAATACTTTAGTTCGTATGTAATGATGTTAAGAGTGCATTTTAATTCTACCAATTATCAAAAGGGCCAACTTTAATTGTAATATAAGTATAATGCTCTTATGTTGATGATAGTTACTCATATATATATATATATATATATATATATATATATATATATATATATATATATATATATATATATATATATATATATATATATATATATATATATATATATATATATATATATATATATATATATGCATGTATGTGTATTATGTATGTATCTGTGTGTATATGCGTGTGTGTGTGCATTAGAAAGTATAACCTTGGATATGTAAAACATTGTAAATTTTGGGTTTATGTAAGAAAATGCGGGTCTATGGCTGTAATAATTGCAAATCAAGAAAGAGGTGATCTATAATTTGGCGTAACAATATTTTTCAGCTTTCACCCATTCCTAAAGTTGATAGGCTAAGGAGGATTGCAAAGCGTAGGGTGCTAAATTTACTGTTAGATTGAAATCATTGTATATTTCTATATAAAATTACGTTTTATTGTATATTTCTATACATAAATACATGTTTCCATGTTTATTGGACTTTCGAATAATATTTACAGTATTTTTTTTCTGTAGAATACCTACGGATAAAAATGTCTGCAATATTTTTGACTTTATTTTATTGCTGTATTTTTGTGTAAATTTCGACATTATTTTTATTGTTGTGGATTTATCTGTATATATATGTTTTAGTTTCGATTTTACGCTATATGTATATTTGTATTTGCATAAGTAATCCTTCTTCTGCCTACAAATTGTTCTCAGAAGTTTGCAAAATAGTGGGAAGAAGATATAGGAAAAAAGAACTGTCATTGATAAATTTAGCTCCACTGAAACTCCTATTTCTGCTAAACAAGTTATTTTATTGTTTTTTTTTGTTTTTGTTTTTCATCTTAAAAATTTAAATAAATTATTTTTTCCTGCAACAAATGAAATCATAGTTAAAATTATAATATTGTCTATCGAAATTTTATGCGTTTTTTTAATTATTAAAAATCACATTAAAATGCAATGCACAAAACACGTAAGTAGTGATAATCACCGGACCCAGATTAGCGTGCACATGTTTTTTTACGTACACGTGTGCACCTATTTACTCACATGAGTGTATAGTTATGTAAGTGCATACATACGTTCATATACATATGCACATGAATGTATTTTGGTTTGTTTTTGTTATTTGCTGTTTGGTTTTTCTTACACACACACACACACACACACGCGGGAATGACGTCATCAGTATTTAAATTGTTGTTTGATGATGAGCGCCTACACATACTGTGTAGGCCAGCATTTAGATTAGGGGCTCCCTGTATCTAAAAGACTGCAATACCTACATAAAAATTGAATACATTTTTGAAATCAGCGCACATTTTTAATGAAGGAAACAAATTTTTTTTCCATAATTATTAAATTTAAAATTAACTACAAAAATTAGAATTAACATCTTATGATGAAGACTTTAATTTAGACGTGTTACCCATAAATAAAAAAAGTTTTCTTTATATCTCTTCAATATTTTAAGGGTAACTTTAAAAATCATCATTTGAAATTTTTCACCGATTTTTCTTTAAATATTCCGTTTTTATATTTTTTAAAATTATTTCACCAGCACTCATGGGTCGGGGGTACGTGGGGGCAGA